>JAHBCN010021001.1:0-14411 GCA_019359885.1 Listronotus oregonensis | reverse complement strand
AAAATTGTGCAGCATTAACCGCGGTAATAATTGGTTTTAAATGACAGGACTTTGTGATAAATTTGATATAAATTATATGAATAAAGCGGTCAGACCCAAAGTCACCTCTCCCCCTAAATGCAGTGGTAAAAACCGATTTTATTTGGTTATAATTGGTTTAACGCCTAAATTCGATATATCTTTTGTAATTCATTTTAACATTCAAAACATTCTTTGCCAATAACAGGAATAATTAGCATTTCACAAAACTACCTGATGTTTCCACATACACAAAAACAGGAAACTGGAAAGAAACTTTAAAAATAAATTTCACTATAACCGAATCAACCAAAATGGTTTAAAATGTATTTTGTACAAATATTATCACTGAATCAACCAAACTATTTTAGCGAAATTGTCACGTTAAAACTTATCTTAACGTTGCCACAAATGATATTACAAATTACTCTCTAGAGATCTAAGAGTATCTACTATTTATACAGCATTAATACTTTATTTTCGGGAAACATTCTGAGACGTATAAAAACTGTAAAGGTGGATTTGTGGTTTGACGTTGCCATTGCCGCTCGCCGCTTAACGTTGCGATTTCCATTTTACTTTTACATGAAACATCTCATATTTTGATGTTCAGTACTCGTGTATGCGTATAAATCATTTTATTACTTTTAGGATAAAGACAAATACTTGTAAACAATTTTATTATAATTAGATAATAATGTACACAAAAATATGAATAAGTAAAAAGATAAATAGTTATGAATAAAAAGCAGGATTATCAAAAAATCGTTTTACGGACAGCGAACAGGAACCGTAACAGAAAGTAAATATTGATAAATGGAATACTGTTTTTTTAATTGTAAACTACAAATATCAAACGCCAAGCGGCAACAACAACGTCAAACTACAAATCCAATTTAAATGGTAATACATGGTATAAATAAATTTTTTATTTTAATATTTTCACTTTTCTATTCGCAAATAAGCGATCTGTTTTAATTGCTTTTTTGACAAAGACTTACCTTTCGAATGCGTCGCCGTTTTATCTAACGCCCTATTGAAATGTTCGTCCACCACCGACGCCGCATCGCCTTGGTAATGTGTGAACACCACGCAGTTCGCTGACACGTACTGCGCCCTCGAACTACCCGCTTCTTGCGAGTCGTCGTCGTCCACACCTGGTTGGCGATCTGAAATAATTTAAATATTTTAAAATTAACATAGAAATTTAAAATAACTCTAAGTCTTTCTGTATGGGATGACAGGTTTAACCAAGATCTAATAATAATCTAACAGGTACGGTAACCTTTTTCATATTCTCGAACTGCCGGCTCTTTCATTAACCCGTCATAAATAAATAAAAAAAGACTGGCAGACTACAAAGGAAAATCTTGCTATTACCACCAATTATTACAGGATGCTTTAAAAGATACAATATTTAAAGGACACCCTTATATCGACATTGACTTAGGTTGCGGGCTCATTAAACAAGGCGCAAACGCGCAGACCTAGGTATACTTTATGCAAGCTAACATTTTTAAGTTGGCAATGCAAATATTCCTACAAAATAGTATACGTTTTTCAGGTTTAAGTTGGCTGACTTAAGAATTCAGGACCGTACTGGAGGAGTTATTTTTAAAATTTGTTGTATGGATTACAATGACTAAATTGATCAGTATTTTTTTCTTGCTGGCCATACATTTTCATAACCTTAAAAAATTCGTGCTTAAGCCATTTTGTTAAAAATTATCATTTCCATTAAGACACATCAAGACACAAAATTAAAAGTTTCGTTTCTGCTACCTAGAAAAACAATACTGAAAAGAAGTTAAGGAATCTAAAGCAGTTTCGATATTGTCATAGCATAACTGACATAAGAACGAGGCTATATAGTGCAGATTACCACTTATTTAATATGTTTCTATAACTTTACAGCAAAACTCCCATTTTTATTTAAAGAAGTTAACTTTAAATAATACCTTGAAGGAGTACGCGTATCTTGTTGTTTTTTAAAAATAAGTCTTGAGATAACTAGATTTAATCCATCTGATATAACTTTTTTAGCTGCTTTCTATATTCAAATAATGAAATAATTAAATCAAAACAGTAAATATTATGTACCATTACCCATCATACAATAAAATGATTATATAACATGAAATAAATTTATCGAATACGCCTTTTTAAAGGTTAAATTTTAGTCTTTAGATATTTCAATGCACTTAGCACCGTGAAAATGTAGTTTCAGAAGTGACAGTGTTCATCATAGGGGTTATTACTAGAAAAGGCCGATTCCTACCTAGGGGTTTTACCCAGGAGTTTATTACCCCAGGTGAAAAAGCTTTGAGTTTTGAGATTCACACCTGCGAGTCGTGGATAAGGGTTAAAACTCATGCCTTTCCCCCGCCAAATTAGGACCAGTTCTAATTTTTTTTCATGGGTGATGCCTTTTTGCCAGATTGCATTAACTTGGTGTTGGCAGCACAAAAAGTGATTGTCATTCAAATGTGCATGGATATAAAGTTTTACCCGTGTTCTTGAATAAAACCCAACAATCACCTGATGGGTGAAACCCCTTAAGTGGAAATTAGCCAAGAGGCAAACAAGTAAAAGAGATATCATGCTCTTTTGAGATATGAAGAGTTTATATATAAAGAGAACTAGCTTTTGTTCTTATTTTAAGCACATTTTTGAAAGTAAATCCTTTTTTTATTTTCTTGTAGGCCTGAGATACAAGTTTAACAAACCGTGGTTGTTTGGAGCTGTCATTTTTAAAAAAGAAATAAAACACTCCAAAAATATAAGAAAAACTGCAAATCCATTACTGGGAGGCAACCGTCAATCATCTAATTCTAGCAATTTTTGTTTCTTTAAATAGTCTGAGTCAGGTGGGCCAATTTAAAAATGTTCGCTTGCATAAAGTTTATTTTCTTCTTGCTTAATGTGGCCAGACTGGTTAGATATATAAACATATACTATCTGCGAACTGGGTAAGGAAACTAGTCATAACTTTAGTGATTTTTCATACCTTTTAAGATATGTCCGAAAATTTGCACACATTCCATAAACAATTAGAACAGAATTAATTGTATGTAACAACTTACATATAGTTTTAGTGAATTAATTAAAAAATAATTTATAAAAGGTGTTACGATATTACTTCTTTTTTATTTTTCCATAATTACTCTATGGCAGAAACATGAAATTTTTAAGTAATTATTTTCTGTAATTTTTGCGTTTATTTTTCATTAGGTACTTGCATGTTACAAAAAAATAAATTTAAATATGCTTTTAAGTTGAACATTTTATACACGCATGCAATAAGTTTTAATAGCTCCGTGTCGTCGATAAATTAAAATTTTTAACATAAAATCACAACATAGGTTTAAATTTCTTGCTTTTTAAATATTTAGGATATTTTTGGATATGATTTTTAAAGCAGTTTTATTTACCAAATATTGTATAGACTTCCCGGAAGACATGTTTTATTTCTTCGCAATAGAGAAGTATTATAACTGCAAAAATGTCCGAACGTTGCAACTCATG
This sequence comes from Listronotus oregonensis, assembly GCA_019359885.1. Classification (NCBI taxonomy): domain Eukaryota; kingdom Metazoa; phylum Arthropoda; class Insecta; order Coleoptera; family Curculionidae; genus Listronotus; species Listronotus oregonensis. Next base: position 10,868 of record JAHBCN010021001.1, on the reverse strand, counting down.
TATTGGTCAATTTTAAAAAAATTATAATTCCAGTTAGATTTAGTTTAATGACATCTAGTTGGGTCTTTTGTATCAAAAAGTAACTAGTTTATGCAGTAAAAATTCCCGAAAGAGATATTAAAAGCGAGCAAATTTGTAGCAAGTTACACATAAAAAAAATCTCGTATTTTAGGTTAAAATTGTCTTTTAAATTATATTCTACCTCTTGTGACAAAAAATAATATTTAAACCAGCACCCTCATAAACATAAAGTAAAACCAACGGCTCCGGCTATATTGAAAGTATCTGTTCAACTCGTAACTTTGAAGTGTTAAAACTTATGCTATTAAATTTAAAGCTGAAAATATCTTGAATATTAAATAAAAAATATTATACATATTCCTTTTTTTTTGTATCGGTAACCCTACATCCTTTCCTGGGGTGGGCAGAAGATTATTCTAGAGAGGGCACGGCCCACCCCGCCCTCTCTATATACGCCAATACTTATTTCACTTTAAATTGTAAATTTGTAAAGACAAAAAATAATTTAATCCTGATTGTCGTAAGATAATGTATTCAAATTAAAAAAATTTAAGTAGTAGTTAGTAAAAATTTAGTAGGTGGTAGAGGAGCTTTCCTCGCCTGAGGCGGTACCACCCCACTTGCCCTTTAAAGGACTCGTGAAGTCTTAGTACGTTTCGAGTTCTGGGCGGTGAGTCAGTTTTCCTTCTTCCTCCTCCTTCTTTCTCTTTTAGTTTTCCTTCTTCCTCTTCTTTCTTTTTCTTTTCCTTTCTCTTTTTTCCACTCTACTAAAATTTGGAAATAATGATGATGGCACACCCGAACGTAAAGTTATCCGAGGTAAAATACCCCTCCATTCGGTTCTCCGGGCGAGGGGTACATTTGGGGGCCACCATCGAAAAGTCTGATATCGTTTACAAATATATGTGGGCTTAACTCTAACGTGAACTCTGTTCACCATTATCTTCAATCCTCCAAACCCCACATACTATTTCTTACCGAAACCCAAATAAGTCCCAAAACAGCAACCAACCACCTCCTTTTCCCAGGTTATGAACTCATTTCATCTTTTCGACCCCATGGCGGCGTTTGTGCTTACGTTCGCAACGACCTGGCTTGTGTTAGGGTTTCTAACCTCGAATCGGGTAGGCCTGATATTCTTTGGCTTAAACTTACTTTCAGATCTTCTACTAAATTCATCTGCTGTATATACCGGTCCCCGTCTGACAATTCCTACAACGAGTTCTTTGATTTCCTTTCAATAAAGATCGACAATATTATTTCCCAGTTTCCATTGGCCGAAGTAATCGTCCTCGGGGATTTTAATGTTCATAATAAGGATTGGCTAGGCTCCACAAAAATTTCGCAATCAGCAACTCGCTCACCAATCTAATTATGGAACCTACCTACTTTCCTAGGGTTTCCACCCATAATTCTAACCCCCTAGATCTCTTTCTTACTTCCACCCCCGAACTCTATCAAGCATCAATAACTGCTCCCCTTGGTCGCTCTGACCATGGTTTGGTCACCGTATCATACTCCACTCATTTTGAGGCAACTGAAAGCATGCGGCCACGAACCATCTGGCACTACAATTCGGCCGACTGGGATGGTCTAAGAGATTTCTTTGCCAGCTACCCTTGGAATCACCTGCTTTTCTACTGACGATCCTTCAGAAATATGTAAACAAATTACCGAAACAATTCAACTCGGCATTGAGACCTATATTCCCCACACTAAAAAGAACCCCATAACTTTAAATCACAAACCGTGGTTTTCTAAATCCTGTGACAAAGCCAGACTTTTAAAACTTCAAGCCCACAAAAAGTTTCTTCAAAACCCCAGTCCCGAAAATCGACAGGCTAGCATCGAAGCAAGAAATCAGTATAATCAGACCATCTCAGATACAAAAGACCGTTTTAACAATCGAATAAAAGATAAAGTTCTCTCTTGCTCAAATGGCAGTAAAGCTTTTTGGTCCTTTGCCAAAAATATTAGTCAGAACTTTTGCACAAATTCTTTTCCACCCCTAATCTCTAAAGATGGAATTGTCTCTACCTCCAAAGGAAAAGCCGAACTATTTGCCAAACAATTTGCTGCCAAATCTACGCTTGATCCTCCAATTAATCTTCCTCTTCCAACAGTTGTCCCAGTTTCTCATAAATGTCCGATATAATTTTTAAAGTCAAACAGATCAAGCGTATTCTTTCTTCTCTTAATACTAAAAATCGTCTGGGCTGGATGGCATACCAGCAATCGTCTTAAAAAAATGTGCTCCCGAGCTTGAACCCATCTTAACTCGCCTCTTTCGAATCTCTTACGACACGGGCATTTTCCCGGAGAGTTGGAAAGCTGCACGTGTGCAACCTGTCCCCAAAAAAGGATCCAAAAGTCTCCCTTCTAACTATAGACCTATATCTCTTCTTTCAGTTGTTTGCAAGGTAATGGAAAAATTCATTAATTTCCAAATCTTAAAGTATCTGGAAAAACATAAGATCTTACATGATAGACAATATGGATTCCGTCACAGTAGATCCACAGCTGATCTTCTTTCCTTTGTATCACACAACTGGAACAAGTCCCTTGAGTTTCTTGGTGAATCCCAGATCGTTGCTCTTGACATATCCAAAGCTTTCGATCAGGTCTGGCATGATGGGCTTCTTAACAAACTTCCTTCTTACGGTCTTCCACCTAAGCTTTGCTCTTGGCTTTCCAGTTTCCTTTCTAATCGACGTATATCAGTTAGTGTAGATGGTCATTCCTCGAGCTTCTACCAAATTACCAAATTAATGCTGGGGTGCCCCAGGGCTCAGTGCTGGCACCCACGCTGTTTCTTATACACATTAACGATCTTCTCTCTTCCACAATCAATCCCAATCAAAAATCGTGTTCAGTTTAATGCCTCAAAAACACAGTCATGTTCGCTGTCGCGAAAAATGTCTGCGAATGCTCATCCCTTACATATGAGCGGCCAAGTTCTGCAGAACAAAGAGTCGTTTAATCTAGTCGGCGTTACTTTTGAGAATAACCTCAACTGGCACAAACACATTTCATCCATAGCTTCGGCAGCTTCAAAAAAGATTGGATTCCTCTTTCGAGCCAGAAAATATTTCTCTTCTTCCAATCTGTACACTCTGTATGTATCCCAAATCAGACCCTCTTTGGAATATTGTTCTCATGTCTGGGAATGGCGTCCCCTACAACACTTAGCCTTCTGGACTCCATTCAAAAAGAGCTGTTCGTCTTATTAATGATCCAACGCTCACAGAAAGGCTTCCTCTTCTTGCCCATCGTCGAGCTGTAGGGGATCTGTCGCTCTTCTATAGGTATTTTCACGGCTTCTGCTCAGAGGAATTGGCCAGTATTATTTCTTCTCTGGCAGCTCCCAACAGAGCAACACGTAGTGCAACTTTTATGCATCCTTTTACAGTTCAGTTAGAGAGGCCCCGAACTTCCCGCTTTCTTCGTTCCTTTATTCCTAGAGTGTTAAGACTATGGAACCTGCTGCCCGCAGAAGTTTTTCCTTCTCCTCCCAATCTCCAAAAATTTAAGTTCCGTGTGAACAAACTCCCTCTCACCACACTGAAGACACCCACGGTACGTTAGTACTTAGGCATCAGCCTTCGTAAACTGTCCCAAGATAAAAAAAAAAAAAAAAAAAAAAAAAAATAAAGTGACCAAAATTTAAGGTAAAAAATGCCTTTCTCAAAGTAAAAAACTCCTAAAAACCATAGATATTCCCGCCGCGACTGGTCTTAGCAACCGTTGCACGGTTAAAAGATTAGTTTTTTAATTCAGTTATAAGTATGACCTTTACATTTATATACCTGTACTTACAGTTAAAATAGATATATCAATTTTATACACAATTTTAGACAGTTAAAGCTGGTCAGAATACAAAAACGCAAACAAGCACGCTACCGTTCACATATTGTTTGAAATTAATTGTGTTGTTATTAAAAATGAATAGAAACCATTATCATGAAAACGTGTTTAAAAAAAATAAGATGCTTTCGCAAACGAACCAATTTCATATTGTACTTTTTTTCAATTCTAATTATTTCTTAAGTGACCTTCGGGATTTTACGAAAAAAGGGCACTGACATTTTTATGTGTATTCCTATTTTTTAATGTAACGATATGTAATTGGAAAGTTGACAGAAACATTTTAATTTATTATTAGCATATTTATTTCAAGCCTTATTAACCTAAAAAATTAATTGCTTTCAAAATTGTCCCAATGTCTTCATGACACTAACAAATATCCCTAAGAACTATTTTGTAAATAAATGTAGAAGAGGCTATAACCTACTGCTACTTTTCCCAAAAACAGAAGATATAAATGCAACATTAAATGTTAATGACCCGTCTTCTTTCCTAGATTTGTACTTTAAATTTTATTACGTTTTGAATACGTTTAGTTTTTTTTGTATTTTTATGTAGAAACATAAAAATTAATGTCATTCCGGTTGTCTCAAAATAATTTATTTTAATAAAGCCGACTAAAATAAAAAGCCATAATTTTTTTCTTAAAAAGTAAAAAAAAATATTATCAGCATTTGCCGCATTTAATAAAGATCAGTCTTTAATCGGTAAAAAAAATGGACACATTTTTAACAACAAAATATTTTTGCAGAAATTAAATCTAAACAACAAAAATCGTATATCCCTTTTCTTCAATTTTGAATAAAACTACTTTAAATGTAAAACAAGATATAGTACAATTTTCTTCGAAAAACGATAAAAATTACATACTAAATTTTTTGATTTGTGGTCTACAAAGGCTTAATGCCTTAGTAGGTACTGTAAAATTTGACACAAAGTTAGTATGTATTAAGCATTTGGTGGTTTAGAGGAATTTCGCGACCGAGACGTACTGAGTCGACGTGGTTCGATGGAATTTTCGCTAGACGCGCTAGCATTTTTAACAATGTTCTCCAAACTTTTATGAAAATGTGAGATATAAAATTTGTAGCTTTTAATCTCAACTTTAAAAGCCGTTTTAAAAATTCAAATCGGACCATTTGCCTAATATTCACGGCACTTGCAAGATAAGGGCCTAATTTGTTTATAATGCGATTGAATAAAAACTATTAATGCGACAATTTTCATCTTTCGGCAGCTCAAAGTATATGTCATTAACTATCATTTCACAAAAAAACAGTCCTTAATATTGAAAATTAACGGACATACGAATTTTTAAAAAAGGTCTGTTTAAACGTTTTTCCGTTTTTTTTTCGGTAAAAAATGGTCTGATTGGGATTTTTCAAAAGCAATTTTTGAGGTTATTAAATTCTCTACAAACTCTTTTATGAGTAAAGTGATATAGCCAGTACTTTTTGTTATATTAAAAAAAAACGAAAAAGGCCCTTTTTAATAACTATTGTTTAAAAAATTGGTTGGATTTTTTATTTTAGTAATCTACAGGTTTTCCGGAAGTAATGGCGCAGTCAGATATCTGTTAGCATTAATTACAAAAAAAATCTATAATAATTGGACGATATACATTTTTATAACTTTTCCAATAAACCTGAATCACTTTTTACCTAACCTACCGAAAGGGTAAAAAGCAGAAGCCAGCTAGTTAAATTTTAAGTTGTCATTCTACTTAATTTATATGTCTAGATCTGTTAGACAAGGTGGGTACAGAAACGGGATACCATCTAATTTTTATGGCTGTCAGGTTGGGAAATCAAATCTTTAAAATTGCCGTTGTAACCTATGCGGTTTCACAATCTTCGAAACTTATCTTTGGATTTATTTAATCAAGATCAAATAAGTTGTTAAAGCCGGACTTTATCAGGTAGTTTCCACATCTTTAAAGTTGGTCAATAAAACCAGTGTATTTAGGATTTTGTTAGTATCAGTGTCAAAAATGTATCACTTCTAAAAAAATTTGTGTTTTTCCAAAATAATAGGTGTGATATTAATATGATTTTCTTTAAAAAAATAAGGGCCATAAACGACCATGCATATCTACTTAAATGGGTTTTTGGCAAACGGGGAAATTTAACCAAATTTTAATATGTTATTAAGGACCTCAAAAGAAACAATTTTTATTATTGCACCAAAATTCAAAACCCACAGAGTAAGCCGCCAGAGCTAGGTATAATTTGTGTTTTGCTAATTTAAAAAATAATGGTTTGCCAAGTATTAAGTGTATTTAAATAGTAAATAATACTAAAAATATTAATAGGTATCCTAAATAAGTAATATATAACATTACTGTTAGGAAATAACAAATTAAGCCAAAATAACTCTACACATGTCGGATTTTAAATAATCTTTTAACCGCAGATTATACAGGGTACCACAAACACAATACAGAAAAATTAAATTATACCTATTTTAAAAGTACTTTTAACTTGATAAATAGAAATGAATTTAAGGAATTTGACTATTTTAATGAATTGCTGATAAGAGTTTAAAATAACACAAAATAATTTTTGAAAGATGGCATTATTTATTTTAGCATGGAAAGTAACTTGAAAAGCAAAGATATGCCCGAAAATAACCGGAAAACATTACTGAATGTTTATAATCAAATTCTCTACATAGTAGAACGGTATAGGGTAATTGAATCAGTATATACGAGGTTCTGCATAATAGTATTTTAAAGATAAAAAATTAATATTTTATTTATATTTTATAAATAAATGTATAGGTGACGTTATTATAGAGATAATCATTAATTGTATATGGTGATTTACACAATTCTTAATATTTCGAAAACTGTAACAGTTATTACCAAAAATTAAGGTTATTTCATAAAAAAAAGAATAACAAAAATTTTTAGGTAATCAAATTTTTGTATTTTTTTAATTTAAACTATTTATTTTATTTATTTTAAACCCATATTACTTAAATTTAAAAAAATGTAATTAAAATATTTTTTAGGAATTGGAATAATATTTTTTGGCTTACCCTGTATTTTAATTTTACCTTATAGCACTTTGTAGGTTAAGTGAATCAATATACAGAAGAAAAAAATTAAAAGTTTTTGTATTTTTTACTATTTAAATACAGCTAATACTTAGCAAACCATTTTTTTTTAAATTAGCAAGACACAAATTTTACCTAGCTCACCCTGTAGGTTAAGCAGTGGCGGCTCCTCCATTGGGTCACTTGGTCAATGACCTCCCAATATGTTTGACTAATATTTCCGAACAAAAACATAATAATGATATAAATGAAAAAAACTATTTTTTTAATTTTTCTAATTTTCCTTTATTATTCCAAGCATATAAACTCGTTGATCGATTACTGGATTCCACAAGCTTCGCGCAGCGATCTCCAGATCGGTGGTTTCGTTTGTTGGCCAAAAACCAGGCTGCCTGCCTTCACTGACCGCATTGTTTTAAACGGAGCCGAGTCGAGTTTTACCGATCTAATTTACGATTGGGCGATTTTGGTTGCTTTCCGAAGCGTAATTGCATGATCTGGGTCAACAGCCGCGAAGAGCAAAATTACGCATTTTTCAAGGTGTTTGTTTGTTATACGGTTATTATAGAACGGATTATATACGATTTTAGAAATTTATTTTTTGTTTGTGTATGTTTTTGTAATGTAAATTCGGAAACAGTGCATTTGTTGACAATTTTGTGTACGTTATCGATGACAACTGTAGGGAGCGAGAGATGCTTCTCTGCATTAAATAGAATAAATACATTTTTACGCAATACAATGGGGGAAGGTAGACTCTCTGCGTTGGCCATGTTAAGTATTGAAAAGGCCTTTATAAATAATATTGTAAATTACAATGAAGAAGTAATCAATCATTTTGCAAGTGCCAAAGACAAGAGGATTGAACTAAAATTTATGACTATTTAGGTAAGTTAAGTAACCCTTTTTATTTTTTATCATATAAATATGCTTATTTTTAAGCTATAAGTTGCCGTCATACCTCTGGCATAGCGATATTACTTACTGTCGGGTGTGAGATTTTTTTTAGAATATGTTGTGCAATTTTTCCGTTTAAACAGATGTCAATGTATATTATTTGTTATATTGTTATGTTTCTTATTAAATAAAAATATAATTCTTCAAATAAAATAATCTTGCTAAATCATTTATTTTTGAATTTTCTTTCTTGTTTTTTCTTTGGAGTAAACGTCTGTAATAAAATGCCTAAAATTGTTTTTTTTTTAACTAAAAATCAGTTAAGCCATATGCATTTGAAATTTTAACTAATGACCTCCCCGAAAGATTGACCACGAGACGCCACTGAGGTTAAGAGTTTTAGTGCAATGATACAAATTGCTTTTTTGGAGGTCCTTAAAACATATTAAAATTTGGTTAATTTTCTTCGGTCGCCAAAAACCCATGGTTCTTTTGAAACAAAAAAATCACTAAATGAGTTGATTAACCTTAAAATTGACTTAGTAAACCTAAAAAGATTTTAAAGTGTTCCCACCTACTTATAATCAAATTAATGGCATTTCATAATAATATGCATAACCTAGGTACACTATTTGCCTTATCTTTACATATTTTTATACTTTTCCTATATAAATATAAACCTTTATAAATTTTTAAGTGTCTTAACAAGGCAAAAATAGAGCCTAAGTAAAAATTGAAATTTAAAGTTGCATAGTATAAAAAGTTATTAAGGGGGATTATTTTTTCCTAAATGAAGAAATAATGGAAGGTGAAAAGAACCGCAAAGATTTAATTTAGAGGTTGCAGAAGTTTTAGAAACATTGTAGTAATTGTATTACTTTAAAAGAAAAATACGTTGAAAAAAATCTGTTGTGATTTTAAAATTATATCGTTTTTCAAGTTATTTGATTTTCCTTCAATATATAAGACTTGTTTTTTAATGTATTTAGATTAATTTTTATACCTGGAGAAAAGCTTCTTTATAAAATATTATTTCTAGAAAAACTTTAAAAAATAATTACATACGTTCTTAGGTTACGTATACAAAAAATCGAAAAAGTATATTAGGATATCTTCTTTTCATTTTTGACTTGTCTCTATTAAAATAATATACGGTTACCAATATTGCTAAATAAATTCTATTTTTTATTTGATATAATTTTCTAAACAAATATATACCCTGCAGGTTATTCAATCAGTAAAAATAATAATTATAGGTTTATTTCTAGTTTTCTCCTTTTTTCCTTAAAGAGAAATAAAAACAAAATATATGTAAGTAAACTTAATTTTCACTTTTGTATTTAAAAAACTGTTTAAAATGGTTATTTTAATATAAAGTATTTCTGTTCCAAGGATAGATTAGAATTTAAAATATGCATCTATTTTTATACTCTTAAGAAGAATTTAATAAACTCTTTTTCATTAAAAGGTCTAAAATATACCTTAATTTGTCTACATCCTAAAGCAATCAAACAGAATAAACTATTACGTCGTGTTTAGAGAAACCAAATATTTATATTTGTTTTTTAAAAAAGAAAGCTTAAAATTTAGATTTAAAAATACTTAAAATGAGTAAAAATAAAGGAAGAAAACATAATGATATACTTACAGGTTATAAATGAATATGATATTGCTTGTGCCATTCCGAATTTTGAACGAAGAGCTTTTCTTACTTTTGATGTTTTTTACTTTTTAAGTCATTTCTAAGAAATAAATATTCAAATATTTTTTAGGTATTCGTTTTTCTTTCATTTGATTTTTAAGTAAAACATCAAAATACAATCTAATACATAATATAGTCTCAAATTCTATTAGTAAGTATTTAAAACTTCAAATATTACTACAAACAATTCTGTTTAAGTGGGTGCGTGAAACCAACCTCGATTATTTTTACTAAAAATATCTAACGATAAGATATTGTTTCACAAATTTTATAATTAGAAGATAAAGGAAAATTTTGTAAAAAAAGTATTAAAATAATTAGGATTACTTTTAAAGTTTATAGATGACACTGCATTTTGTTATCGTGTTAGATAACACGTATAAATATACAAAATGTCGAAAGGTTGACTACAAAAAAATAATATTTTAGATATGAAACTATGGGCATATACATATGTTACTTAATTAAGTCCTTTAAGAGTATTTTGGAAGTGAGCCAAAAAATAAAAATGCAATTAAACAGTTGATTTTATTTTTTTAATGTTATCAACATCAGCACCAAAGCCTTTTTTATGAAAATGCAATTTACCTTCTTGTAAAGCAAGCAATGGCCAACAAGCAATAATTGGTAGATTCTCGAGTTTAAGACTTATTTAAAATCGTAATAATATGCTTACTTTTTCAGGAATTATTTTTCTAGTGTGAAATTTGTACCGCACAGAAGTATAATTTCCAAGACACGTTCGGAAATTTCCAATATTTTAAATTCCATGGAAAAACTAATTAGGACTGGTATAGTTAATATGCTAATAAACTAAAGTACTAAACGTTATAGTCACTAAATATTATAAAAATTTGTTTTAATTTGCTTTTAACTTATTTGTTACTTTTACTCAAATCTGGTCTGTCGGAACTAAAGTTACTTTCAATTCTTTGCAACAGCTTTACTCGCCTCTTCCGAATCTCTTCCGTCACCGGAATTTTTCACGGAGAGCTGGAAAGCTGCACGTGTGCTACCTGTCCTCAGGAAAGGATGCAAAACTCTCCCTTCTAACCACAGACCTATATCTCTTTTTTCAGTTGTTTGTAAGGTAATGGAAAAATTCATAAACGTCCAAATCTTAAAATATTTGGAAAAACATAATTACTTGGCAGACAGTATGGATTGACATATCCAAAGCTTTTAACAATCTTCCTTCCTAAGGTCTTCTCTAAGCTTTGTTCTTGACTCTACAGTTTCCTCTGTAATCGACGTATATAGGTTGTTGTAGATGGTCATTCTGTCAGCTTCTACCAAATTAATGCTGGGGTGCCCCAGGGCTTAGCAC
>JAHBCN010021000.1:0-14471 GCA_019359885.1 Listronotus oregonensis | reverse complement strand
TTTTAGTGGAGTTCCAATTTTTTGAATTTTTACTTTTTCTAATCGTTTTAAGTAAATATGGTTTCCCTTTAAAAAGTCAGTTTACGAAAAAAAATGTTATAAGACTTTTTTACTTGTATTATCATGATCTTTAATTCCACTGTCTCGAAATTAAAAATTTAAAAATTTTTTATTTTCTTAAAAGGCATTTTTGTATTTTTTGCAAACCCTGTATACTTTTTTCGAAATGTCCGTGTGACAGGAAGATTCTTTTAAATGCATTAACTTTTAACTAAAATTTAGGTTAAAAAAAATTGTAAATACTTAAGTTTTCCGTTTGTTGAAAAAAAAAATTTAATATTAAAAAGTATACAGGGTGTGCAAAAAATACAAGAATGCGTCCTAACAAAATAAAAACAACATTTTTATGTGTGATGTTGTTCTAGTTTACTAAAAGTTCTGGTACCCACAAGATTTATCACGGTCGTCACAGCGCATCATATCCCCTTGAAAACTTTTTTCAGGGAAGTTATATAATATCCATATTTAAAGGCGCATCCTAAGATCTGGTTCTTTGTCTTAATGAACGTCGTTTTCCTGAAGGCCCTTCTGTGACATCGACAATATCTTTTATATTCCACAATAATCCCAGGTACGACTGCTATAGATCCCACATTACTATTTTGTGGTTTATAGTTATTCATTGATCGCGCACTAAATCAATATCTTCGCACCGTCGAGGTCCATGAGATTGTATTTACCAAGAATTCTGGGCATTTTTTCCCGGAAATGCATGGGTCAACTGTTATCACATCGTAACCTGGGGAGCGTTATCAATAAATTCAGAAGGCAGGGCATACGTCATCCTCGTAGGCGTACTCATCACTGCATTTCAGTTGAAATCCCCTTCCTGGGCAGGGCCATCAGCTTCACCTGCTGCTGCTGGGAGGCGGTTGAAAAAAAGTTTCCATTATATAAGTAGTAGCAAAAATATTTTTTTTATTATCACTGATGAATAACAAAAGACATTTGATTTATTGTTAATTAAAAATGATTCAAGTTGAGAAAAAAATCATACGTTGTGTGAGAAACTAATAAAAATGTATGATAACAATGAAGTTTAAAATTTTTGAAATTTGAAAGTGCTTGGGGCTTGGGAGTTAAATTATTACATTTAATACGGGGTTTCAGCATAAAAAAAAAAATTTGGTAATTTTTATGTATTGTTATTGAAAAACATATTATAAAAAAAATTTTTTTGTTTTTTTAAAAACCAGGTAAAAAATATAACTGTTTTCAACGAGAACCACTTTTTTAAAACAATAAATAGGATTTTTTTTTTGTTAAGAAATAAAACAACTTAGGTGTTAAACGTATACGACCCGAAATAAATATTACTCTGTAGGTTATTTAAAATCATGCTAAGTGTATTTTGTGACTAGTGAAATAATTACTACGCCAATAACAAATTCAAATTATTGTTAAAAATAAATATTATAAGTAAAAAAATTTAATCTTTATTTCTTAAAATCCTATGCCTCATTGGGATTTTGCTTAATAATTTCTAAACGCTACAAATTATTAAAAATACAAGAGGCAAAAAGAAGTTTGAGGGGGTAAAATGTTACATAACCCGGAAGAATATCACTATGTAGATTATTTCACATCATAATAAATTTTTTTTTGGGGAACTGCAAATATTGTTACGTGTACCAAATTTGACCTAATTATTTTAAAAAAAACAAATACGAAAAATTTTAAAAGAACCGAAAATAATTATAAATTTTAACACCTTTTTATCTCAAAAAACAAAGCATTATCGGACACATATTTATATGTAAAATTAGCTCCAAAATTACTACCACAATGTGTCCCCAGAGGGGTGGGTACTTTATACCACAATTGGCCAAAATTTTCAAAAATTTTGATAAAAAGTAATTATTTATAAAACACCTGCTTGCTATGAAAATCCGAAAATGTAATAATTTGGTCAAATTAATATACAGAGTTCTAAAAAAGTTACAAATATGTTACTTTGTTACTTTGAAAAATATAAAATTTTTGAATTTGGAAATTCTGTTTAGTTAAATAGATAATAATTATTTAAAATTCCAAGAATTCAAAAACACTAGACAAATTTAATTTTCAACTTTAATTATCTAAAGTACACCCTGTATAAAAATCTTTTATAGAGCAAATTATCTTGTATTTCTATATTCTTTAAGACTACTGCTTTAGACTTTCTGGATTAAAAAATTTGGCAAAATAGTTTCATTTTCGGACTTTCTAGATCAAGCTGGAGTTTGTATAAAGAATGACTTTTCCTTGAATTCTTATCTCATCCAGGGACACACTGTACATTAGGGTAGGGGTGAAAATAGTGATTTTCCAAATTTAAAAGACAGGGTAGTTATTTAAAATATGTGAATTTTACGCATAGAATAAGTTTAGCTATGCAAAATAAGTTAGAAATTTACCTATACAAACTTAATTAAAATAATTACCATTACTCTAAAATAGTTATTTTGCAATTTTATGATGTTTTCCTATAAGAATTATATGTAAACTCAAATCTCATTTGAAGCAGTGGAAGGAGTCCTCTGAAAAAATTTAGATTTTATGATATTTATTTCCCTTAATAAGATAACTTTTACACACATACCTAGGCATTTTCAAATTTAAAAAAACACCAATTTCGCTCCACCCTACTGTACCGGGTGTCCAAATAAGAAAGGACACCGGCTGTATCTCGGAAACTATTTATCGCAAGCGTTGGGGGAAAAATATTTTTAGTAAAAGTGGCCAAGTGAAATAGCTGGAAATTATTTTTAAGTTTCTAAAACTGCCGCGAGATGGCCCAACCGTAACGTTAATAAAAAAAGTATTTTTCTCTAAAATAAGTTAGTATTAGGTATATTTATAAAATCGGTAAAAACTCCAACCAATTCTGCATCAGTTTGGTTAAGGACTTTTTTCGTATTTCCAAGAATAAGGGCGGGGGGAAAAGGGTAAATAATGCAACTTTCAAAAGCTCTATCTCCCCCACCTTTAGCGAAAGTTCTTCAAGTGGATACTCGTTTGAAAGAAAATTTTGCTCTTTAAATGTCGTTCTTTCGGTGTCGGTCAGTTTGTAGTTCACCAACTAGAGGGCGTTGTTTAAGAAAAACTCGGTTTTTCGAGATTTTCTCGAGAAAGTTAAATACGACGATATGATTTTTTATTATATATTTAGAAGACACAAAAAAGATCTACAATCTGGCAAAAACTGCATTTTGATATCTGCATCCGTTATCGAGTTATTTCAAATTAAACTTTGTATTGTGTTCACTACAAAATGAACAATCGAAAACATGAAAATGTCTTAATTGGCGCACTTATTAACTCTTATTTAAATATTACTCAAGTAGGCTTGGAAAAAAAGACAAGACAATAAGAGAAGATTGGAAAACCACTGAAAGTGAAAAGAGCTTTCAGAATCCAGGCGGCAATTCGAAATTCGCAATATTTTGGGAATTACGAGAAGTTAAACTTGAAGCCAAATTTCGCTATTAACGTTTTAATTGACGCCCAGTTTAGTTCAGTGCCATTTTGTAATAATCCGAGATTTTAGTGTCAATCTATTTTAACAGTCTTAAGTTTCTTCTTTTTTGTTTTTTGCTTTTCATATCTCTTTCTGGTTAAAAATCTCAGGAATATTGCTTGTTGTGCAGGTTGTTTTGAAAATCTTCAACCAACTTTTTATTCTATAATCGTTATATCATATCCTTCTAGTATTTAAATTTGTTTTATAAAAGGAAGACTGAGCGTAAAAAAATAATAGCACGTCGCTTTATGTTTGTAAAGCTATTAACCGGGATATTTTTCAGGTAAATCGGGACACCACTAGCCTTAAAAATGATGTTATGTTCCGGTACCGGGAATGTTTAATATTCCGATGGAACTGTGTCTCCATTGTTTTAGATTTTACAAAATTATTTATTTGAATTTTACTGGTGCTCTTAGAATTTGCGTAGCACTGACAGTAAATAGGTTTTAAAAAAAAAATTTTATTTTTTTCCCGCTCCGCTGCTCCCGCTCGCGCTGCTCCCGCTCCCCTCTCCTCCTGTATTCTTTGTTTAATTATTCTTCTGTAAAAAGGAATATTAAAGAAACAATGTTAATGAAATTGAGTTAAAAATTTTTCCATTGGCCTCGGCCATCCTGAGTCGGCGCTCCGCCCCTTATCAGGGGTCGAGGCCCTCTCTATTATTCTGAAAAACAAATAAAACTATTAAAAATGTTGGAAAACACAAAAAAACTCATTACCTTGTTATTCATTACGCCACGGTGTCTTTCGAAATCGGTAACAGCATCCAGCATCCCAGTAGTGTAGTGCTTTTGATGTACGACAATTGTACTAGAAAGGACTTAAATATAGATTGTAATAGATCCGGATTTTTGTCAAATTTACTTATACCTTTCTTTTTATTGAACTTTTTTGGTAACTACATTGAACTCATTTATTAACAAAATTAAAATGCTTTTATCTCAAATAAATAAGTTAAGGGAAATATGGAACTTTAAACTGGAAGATGTTGAAAATCAACTGGTGAAAAAACTATTTCAAAATTGCTGCTAAAAATCAACAAGTTTTTTTGGAAAGAGTTTTCATGCATTTGCCTAGCTCACAGACAGATCAACTTTGTATCCAAATTTTAGAACAAATCTCAACTATTACGAGAAATATGGACTTTCAACTGGAAGATGTTAAAAAATCGTTTAAAAAAAAAGGTGAAAAACGATTTCAAAATTGCTCCTAAAAATCGACAAGATTTTGGAGAGTGTTTTAATGCATTTGCCTAGCTCACAGATGGATTAAAGAAATTTTTGTGTCCAAATTTAAATTTAAAATGTTTTACTACACCTGTAGCTTTCTTCAAGAAAATATTTGTCAGTTGTTTCAGGTTTCTAAAGCAGTAAACAGAAATTAAATCGGTTTTTTTCCAAAAGCCTGCAAGCTCTTGAAGTTAATTCGCCAGAAATTAATGTTAACAGAAAACCAGAGACCGGTGATTCCCAGCGTTGTTTGTCTAGACTTGTCGACCTACGACCCGAATCTTTTGTAAATTCGTTCAGAGCCTTTTAATTTCTAGAATTGTATCTTTATAATTTATAATATTAGTGCGTTTTTTACCTATCACAGACGAAGTTTAGAACTGTTTGAAAATGTAATGGGAATATTGATAATCCCTGGGAAGAATAATAAATGAAACATTGTAAATAATGCAGGAAATAAATTCGTAAACGGATATTTGAAATCAAAGAAAACTCTTCGACTGATATAAAAACATAAGTGTGTCCCATTTATAAAATGCAACTACACTGTATACACAAAATTTATAGTATATGAACTATATCCCGATTTTCAACTGTTTTCGAGATATCTAGCCTGGAAAAGTGACGTTTTCACTTTGAAATTTTTTGTTCAGGGGGTTATTTTATCATTTTTATAGCTACCTGGAAAATAATATATTGACTTTTAAATTCCACAAACTATTTAGTAGTAATAAATTTATTTTAAAAATTTAAAATTATAATTATTTTTAAATAAAAAAAATATATATAATATTTTTTTATATAAAAATTTTTATAATGAATTTTTTAATAAATTTTAAAAATAAAAAATTATATTTATATATATATATATATATATATATATATATATATATATATATATATATATATATATATATATATATATATATATTATATATTTATATATATATATATATATAAATTTATATATAATATATATATATATATATATATATATATATATATATATATATATATATATATATGAGTTATTTTTTCCGGAGTACATCCGTTCGTTGTTTTTCCGTTTGGAGTTTGCAGACGTTTCGCCAAAATCTTTTTTGGCATTTTCGATGCTGATAGCTTGAGGTCAAGTGCTTAACTGGAGGGTCTGTCTGTTGTGCGTCGGCTTTTGTTTCGTAGTGGGCCGATGATTGGTCCGTGTCGGGGTGGCCCCGCCCCTGAGTCGTTGCGGGTGGATTGGAATTTAGCGTGGTTACTTTTTGTTGAATTGGGTTTTTGTGTTTTGCGAAAAGGATTTTCCACGTTGTTGGAAGGTTTGGGGCATCGTCTCTTTATTCAGTGAGCCATCCTCCTATTTTTATCTTCCCTGATCATCCTTTTCCCGTGTGGTCCACATTGGCTATCTGTTTGCAGTTTTCAAAGTCGTTTTTTGGGCCCGTTTCGTTTGGGGTGAACAGCGCCGATGTTGTTTGTTTGTTCCCATGCTGAGTTTGTGTTCTTCAACTCTTGCCGATATTCTTCTGTTGGTTTGACCTGTATTGGAGGCCGCATGTTCCACATGGTATGCTGTAGACGCCCTGATTTTTTTTTTAGTTTTATCTTGTGTTTTGGGTTTTTGAGATATGATCTATATTTGGTACGGTTTTATGTTGTTATGATGTTATGTTTTCGAAGTATCCGCCGATTCTATCGGGTAGTTCCTTTTATATAAGGCAATACTGTTTTTATTGTCTGTTCAGGGGGTGTTTTTCGGCCTTGGTTTGTGTTTGTTTTTTGAGCTTTCTGTATTGGGGAATTTTTGTAGCCATTCTGTTTTACGCTGTTGTAATAGTTTTTAATTCCAGATCCTTGTTTGGGACGTCCGCGGGCGTAGTGACCTTGTTTATCAGTGTTTTTGCTACTCCTTGTATTTGTGCTGGGTGATGATGCGACTCTGCATTGAGGTACCCGTTTGTGTGGGTAGGTTTTCGAAACTGTGGTTGAGGTTCCCCTTCCTTTGTTTTCATTATAAGGACGTCTAAAAATTGGTAGTTTGTTTTTTCCCATTTCCAAAGTAAACTGTATTCTTGGGTGTAATGAATTCAGGTACTTTAAGAAATTTTGAAGTTCGTTGCTTCCATGTGGCCATACCACGAAAATGTCCACGTATCGTAGCCATAGCTTCGGTTTCAGATATGCGTTATTGAGAGCCCGTGTTCAAAGAGTCATGAAAGGTTGGCAATGGCTGGAGACAGAGAAAAAACCCATTGCGGCGCCGCCTATTTGTCTGAAACCGTCAAACATGAAATAGGCGTTTTTGAGGCAGTGTTTGAGAGATTTATAAGTGTGGTGGAAAGTCTTCTTTTCTGATATCGTTGGAGGGCCTCGTCTATTGGTATGTTTCCGGATAAAGGGATTTTACGTCAAAGCTGGCTATGATGTCGTTGTGGCTAAGCTTGAGGTCGTTAAGGTGTTGGAAAATGTTCAGAATTTTTAATGTAGGAATTTGCCTTCTCCACTGATGGTTGTAGTACGGGAGGCCAGGAAATTTTCCAGTTTGTGTACGGGCGAGTTGAAAGCGCTGACAATTGGTCTCAAGGGGTTCCTTCTTTATGTTTTTTTTGGTGGGCCGACAGTTTCGGGACTCTCCCGGATTTTTTCGGGGGATGAGTTTCGTTTGTTTTATTTGTTCTATGGGTGAATGTTGATGACGGTTTTGGTGATTTTTTTCCAAATATGTTGGGGGTCTCTGTTTACAGGTTTATAGGCTGGGTCTCAACAGGTTTTTCATTTTGGTGAAGTAGTCATCTGTGTTCATTACGACGCGGGGCGTTGCCTTTGTCCGCGGGAAGTATGGTGATGTCCTTGTTGGAATTAAGGTTTTTAAGGGCTTCATGTCTGTCATGTGTGATGTTACTTTGTGGTGGCCTAGAGGTTCTTAGAATTCTTGATACGTCTTGTCGAACTTGTTCGGCGGTGGTTTGGTCAACGGTTGTTAGGGAAGCTTCGACGCTGGAGATTATTTCTTCTTTCGGGATATTCCTAGGATTGAAAAGAAAACCTTTGCTTAGAATGTTCTTCCCGCATCGGAGAGCTGGTGGTTCGACAAGTTGTAGACTGTCTTTTCCATAGTTGGTTTCGGGGAGGGGGTTGATTTGGCAGCTGTTAGGAGGGCTTGGAACTTTTCTGTTTTTCGGTTTTTATTGCTGCATCCGTTTCACAGCGCCAATAGGCAAGGGACTCTATGCGGCTCCACAGAACTTGGTGTATTTTGTTGCTTAGCTCTAGGTTGGTTGGGTCACCAAAACCGTCATCAACGATTCACCCATAGAACAAGTAATCAAACAGAAACTCATCCCCCGTGAAAAATCCAGCAGAGTCCCGAAACTGTACGGCCTACCAAAATACATAAAGAAGGCCCCTTGAGACCAATTGTCAGCGCCAACTCGCCCGTCACAAACTGGAAAAATACCTGGCCTCAGTACTACAACCATCAGTGGAGAAGGCAAATTCCTACATTAAAAATTCTGAACATTTTATCCAACACCTTAACGACCTCAAGCTTAGCCACAACGACATCATAGCCAGCTTGACGTAAAATCCCTTTATCCGAGCATACCAATAGACGACCCTCCAAAGATATCAGAAATAGAAGACTTTCCACCACACATTATAAATCTCTCCAAACACTGCCTCAAAAACGCCTATTTATGTTTGACGGTCAAATATACAGACAAATAGACGGCGCCGCAATGGGTTCTTCTCTGTCTCCAGCCATTGCCAACTTTCATAGTATTTGGCACGGGCTCTCAAAACGCATATCTGAAACCGAAGTTTTGGTTTGATACGTCGACGACATTTTGGTATGGCCACATGGAAGCGACGAACTTAAAATTTTTTTAAACCAATTCTTCCCCGAAACGACTTTGGGGAAAAAACCAAACACCATTTTTGGTCCTTTTTTGAAAAAAAAAGGAAAACCGCAACCCTTAACTTACCCAACACAGTCAAAAAGCCCAAAAAAATTTTGGGAAAATTCAAAAAAGGAAAAAAAACGAACATGTACTCCCCCGGGAAAAAAAATTTTAAATATTAAATAAAATTAAAATTTAAAATAAAAATTTTAAAAAAAAAAAAAAAAATAAAAAATAAAATATTTAAAAATATTAAAAATAAAATTTTTTTTTTTTAAAAAATTTTTAAAAAAATTTCCAAAATGGTTTTTAAAAAAATTTTTCCAGCCTAAAAAATTTTAAAACAATTTTTTTGGATTTTGGGGAAAATAAATTCACGAAACCCCTTTTTAAAAATTTTTAAAAAAAAAAAATTTAGTTGAACCCCAATTTTTTTTAAAAACGGGAAGCTTATTAATTTTTAAAATTTTTCCCCAAATTTTCCCAAACCCTAAAAAATTTTTTGGGGGTTTTTAATTTTAAAAAATTTTAAATTTTTTTATATTTAAAATAATTAAAAAATTTTTAATAAAATTTAATTTAAAGTTCAAAACGTACTTTCCAGGCTGGGAAACTGAAATTAAAATCTTTTTATTCTTTATTAATTTTGTGTATACATTGTTGCATTTTATAAATGGGAAACATATGTTTTTTTCAGCGAAAGTTTTCTTTCTATTTCAAAATACCTTTACGAATTTTTTCATGTTATTTAAATGTTTCTTTATTTTCTTCCCCCGGTTTAAAAAATTTATTAATTTTCAAACATTTAAACTTCGTCGGTAGGTAAAGAAAAAAATTAAAATTTGATAAACAAATTAAAAAGGCCTGAAAATTTAAATTAAGATTAGGGTGTGGTCGAAAGCTAGAAAACAACCGTGGGAACACCGGTTCTTTTTTCTGTTAAAAATTTTTGGGGAGAATTAACTTAAAGCTTGCAATTTTTTGGAAAAAACCGATTTAATTTCTGCTTGAGCTAAAAACCCGAAACAACTGAAAAATTTGCGTTGGAAGAAAGCACAGGTTTAAAAATTTTAAAATTTTAAAATTTTTGGGACAAAATTTTTTTTTTAACCATCTTGATAGGCAAAGCTTTAAAAAAAACTCTCCAAAATTTGTCGATTTTTAAATTTTTTTTAAATTTTAATTTTTTAATATTTTTTAAATTTCCAGGGTAAAGTCCCATTTTTTTCGAAATTGAATATTGTTCTAAAATTTATACAAAGTTGATTTTGGACAAAAATGCATAAAAATTTTTTTTTCCAAAATCTTGTTTTTTTTAAAGCAGCAATTTTTAAATATTTGCACCTTTTTTTTTGTAAAATTTTCCAACATTTCCATTTAAAAAAGTTCCTTTTTTAACTTATTTATTTAATAAAAGCTTTTAATTTTGAAAAAAAGTTAATTTTGGGGTTAAAAAAAAAAGTTCTAAAAAAAAAGGTTAATAAATTTGCAAAAAAACCGGATCTATTACAATTATATTTAAGGTACCTTTTTTAGTCAATTGCACAAAAAGATAATATGGGAGCTGGAAAGCGAGGGTTTTCCAGAAAGGCCCCGGGCCCAATAATAAAAAGGTAAAAATTTTTTTTTATTTAAATTTTTTAATATTTTTTTTTTTTTCAAAATAAAAAAAAAGGGGAGGGTAAGGGGAGCGCGACAAAGGGGCCAGGAAAAAATTAATAATTTTTAACATTTTTCTTTAAATTCCTTTTTAAAAAAGAAAATTAAAAAAAATGGAAAACCAGGGAGGGGGGAAAAAAACGGGAAAAAAAAAAAATTTTTTTTAAAACCAACTTCATCAGTTTAAGGCCCCTAAAAACTTTTGTTTTGGGGGCCCGGGGTTTAAAACCCTGGAAAAAAAAATATCCCGGTTAATTTTGCCCTTTATTTAAAAACATAAAGCGACGGGTTTTTTTTTTTTTTCGCTCAGTCTTCCTTTTTTTAAAAAAAATTTAAAATTGAAGGATATAAAAAAACGATTATAGAAGAAAAAAAATTTTGAAGATTTTCAAAAAAAACCCGCACAACGAAGCAATATTCCTGAGATTTTTTAAACCGAAAGAGATATGAAAAGCAAAAAAAAAGAAAGAAGAAACTTAAGACATGTTAAAATAGATTGACACTAAAATCTCGGATTATTACAAATGGCACTGAACTAAACTGGGCGTCAATTAAAACGTTAATAGCGAAATTTGGCTTCTTTTTAATTCTCGTAATTCCCAAAATATTGTACAAATTTTGAATTCCCGCCGGGGTTCTGAAAGCTCTTTTAAAATTTCGAGTGGTTTTCCAATCTTCTCTTTTTGTCTTGTTTTTTTTTTCCAACCTACTTGAGTAATATTTAAATAAGAGTTAATAAGGGGCCCAATTTTTTATTTTTCATTTTTGTAGTGAACAAAATAAAAAATTTAATTTGAAATAACTCGATAACGGATGCAGATATCAAAATGCATTTTTTTCCGGGGTTGTAGATCTTTTTTGTGTCTTTTTAAAATAAAAAAAAAAATCATTCGTCGTATTTAACTTTCGAGAAAATCTCAAAAAAACCAGTTTTTCTTAAACAACGCCCTCTAGTTTGGGAATACAAAAACCCGACACCGAAAAAAAACGACATTTAAAAGAGCATTAAATTTTCTTTCAAACGGGGTATCCACTTGAAGAATTTTTGCAAAAAGGGGTGGGGATAGAGCTATTTGAAAGTTGCATTATTTATCATCTTCCCCCCCCTTATTTTTGGAAATACGACAAAAAGCCCTTTTAACCAAATGATGCAGAATTGGTTGGAGTTTTTACCGATGTTATAAAAAATTTACCTAATTTTTAATTTTTTTAGGAAAAATACGTTTTTTTTTTTAACGTTACGGTTGGGCCATCTCGCGGCAGTTTTAAAACTTAAAAATAATTTCCAGCTATTTTACTTGGCCACTTTTACAAAAAAAATTTTTTTCCCCCCCAAGTTTTCGATAAATATTTTTGAGATCCCCGGGGTCCTTTCTTATTTGGACACCCGGCAGTAGGGTGGGGGCGAAATTGGTGTCTTTTAAATTTGAAAATGCCAAAAGGATGTGTGAAAAAAATTATCTTATGTAAGGGGAAATAAATATCATAAAATCAAAATTTTTTTTTAGAGGACCCCCTTCCCTGCTTAAAAAAGGGGGATTTGAGTTTTTTATAATTCTTATAGGAAAACATCCCCAAAAAAATTCAAAAAAACTATTTTAGGGGTAATGGTAATTTTTTTTTAATTGCTTGTATAGGTAAATTTTAACTTTTTTTGGGTTTTGCTAAATTATTCTTTTTAAAATTACATTTTTTTAAAAACTACCCTGTTTTTTAAATTTGGAAAACCCTTTTTTCACCCCTACCCTAATGTACAGTGTGTCCCTGGATGAGATAAGAATTCGGGGAAAATCATTCTTTACAAACTCCAGCTTGATCTAGAAAGTCCGAAAATGAAACTTTTTTCCAAAATTTTTTTTAACCAGAAAGTCTAAAGCAGTAGTCTTAAAAAAATATAGAAATACAAGAAAATTTGCTCTATAAAAGTTTTTTTTTTAAAAAGGGGTACTTTAGATAATTAAAGTTAAAAAAATTAAATTTTCTAGTGTTTTTAAATTTTTGGGGAATTTTAAAAATTATTATCTATTTAACTAAACAGAATTTCCAAATTCAAAAATTTTATATTTTTCAAAGAAAAAAAAATAACATATTTGTATCTTTGAGAACTCTGTATATTAATTTGACCAAATTTTTTTCATTTTCGGATTTTAAAACAAGCAGGTGTTTTAAAAATTACTTTTTATAAAAAATTTTTAAAAATTTTTTGGCCAATTTGGGGATAAATTTTCCCCCTCGGGGGGCACTTTGTGGGGTAATTTTGGGGCTAATTTTACATATAAATATGTGTCCGATAATGCTTTGTTTTCGAGATAAAAAGGGGGGTTTAAAAATTTTTAATTATTTTCGGTTCTTTAAATTTATCGTATTTGTTTTTTTAAGATAATTTTTGGGCAAATTTGGTACACGTAACAATATTTGCAGTTCCCACAAAATAAAAATTTTTATGATGTGAAATAATCTTTCATAGTGATATTCTTCCGGGTTATTTTAACATTTTACCCCCCCCCAAAATTCTTTTTTTTCCCCTTGTATTTTTTTAATAATTTGTAGCGTTTAGGTTATTAAGCAAAAAACCCAATCGGGCATAGCCGATTTTTTAAATAATAAAGATTAAATTTTTTTTTTTATAATATTTATTTTTAAAAATAATTTGAATTTGTTATTGGCGTAGTAATTATTTCACTTAGTCACAAAAAATTTTCATGATTTTAAAAACCTACAGAGTAATATTTATTTCGGGTCGTATACGTTTAACACCTGTTGTTTTATTTTTAACAAAAAAAACCTATTTATTGTTTAAAAATGTGGTTCTCGTTGAAAACAGTTTATATTTTTTTACCTGGTTTTTAAAAAAAAAAAAAAGAAAGTTTTTATATAATATGTTTTTCAATAAAAAAATAAAAGTTACCAAACTTTTTTCTTTTTTTCTGAGAACCCCCCTATTAAATGTAATAATTTAACTCCCAAGCCCCAAGCACTTTTTTAAAATTTTAAAAAATTTAAACTTTTTTTGTTATCATTTTATTTTTTTTTAGTTTACTCACCACAACTGTATGATTTTTTTTTTTTTTAACTTGAATCATTTTTTAATTAAAAAAAACAAATGTCTTTTTTTTTTTCATCAGTGATAATAAAGAAAATATTATTGGCTACTACTTATATAAGGGGAAATTTTTTTCCCCAAACCCCCTCCAGCAGCAGCAGCAGGGGGAAATTTTTGGCCCTGCCCCAGGAAGGGGGTTTTAACTGAAATGCAGTGATGAGTACGCCTACGAGGGCCCATGCCCTGCACTTCTACAAGAATTTATTGATAACGCTCCTCCAGGTTACGATGTGATAACAGTTTTCCCATGGGTTTTTTTTCCCGGGAAAAAAACCCAGAGATTCTTGGTAAAATACAGATCTCATGGGGCCCCGACGGTGCGAAGATATTGATTTAGTGGGGATCAAATGAATAACTATTTTAAAAACCCAAAATAGTAATGTGGGATCTATAGCAGTCGTACCTGGGGGGGTTTTTTGTGGAATATAAAAGATATTTGATGTCACAGAAGGGCCTTCAGAAGACGACGTTCATTAAGAAAAAAGACACCAGATCTTGGATGACGCCTTTTTTAAAATGGATATTATATAACTTCTCCTGAAAAAAAATTTTTAAGGGGATATGGGGGCGCTGTGACGACCGTGATAAATCTTGTGGGTACCAGAACTTTTAGTAAACTAGAACAACATCACACATAAAAATGTTGTTTTTATTTTTTTTTGGAAGCATTCTTGTATTTTTAAAAACCCCATACTTTTTAATATTAAATTTTTTTTTTTTTTTAACAAAAAAGGAAAAAAATTTAAATATTTAACAATTTTTTATAACCTAAATTTTAGTTAAAAGTTAATGCATTAAGAGAATCTTTTCCGTCACACGGACATTTCTGGGGAAAAATATACAGGGTTTTTTAAAAAAAAAAAAATGCCTTATAAGAAAATAAAAAAAAATTTTTAAAATTTTTTAATTTTGGGCAGTGGAATTAAAAAACATGATAATACAAGTAAAAAGTCTTATAACATTTTTTTTTTTTAAATGGGGTTTTAAAAGGGGGAAACCATATTTACTTGAAAACGATT
>JAHBCN010020999.1:0-14529 GCA_019359885.1 Listronotus oregonensis | reverse complement strand
GGTGACAAGTGACAGCTGCCATTCTTTTCACGCATGCGTATAATCTTAGATCTCATCCACGTAAGCTAAATTTCCTAAGTCACGTGGTTTTGACATATGACAGTTGACACGTGACATTTGACAAGTGACAACCACCATTTTTGTACGCATGCGCACTACAAGCTAGATCATGTGACATAATTGAGTCACGCTTGAACGCCTTTTCAACAGCCTCTGGACTTAGCAGCACTTCTTCGTCACAAGAAGTGACGTCAGCCTATCTTTGGACCAGTTATTATGTAAACATGCCATCAGGGTGTCACCGGACCCCGCTTGTTACACTACTAGCAATAGTAGTAGCGATGATGATGACTACGAAAAGAAAGAAAAAATGGAAACTGATATAGTAGAAACGCAAACAGGTTAGTAAAAATAATTCATTAAGCTGATTAAGGGGATATGCTACTCAAATCTCTTTTTATGGAAATCCCGGCGCTAGCGATAGCGATGCGAATTTCTTTGATCCGCCCTAGGTTTGGTCGGTGCGAAAGCTTTTCTGTTTGGTTTGGTAGTCCTTAAATTACTGCTGCAATTTAAAAAAAAATCGTTGAATTTTTCTGTTTTGTTTGGTAGTTCTTAAATTACAGCTGCGATATAAAAGAAAATCTTGGAATTTTTAATGCTTTTGCTTAAGAAAAAGGCACTAGACAATCTAGACATTTTCCTACTATCTTAAAAAAAGAACTTTAATAAACTGGAAAAAAATATTATTCAGAAATTGAAAATTAGAATATTTTTTGAGAAAAACAAAAAAATGAAAAATTGCTAAGTTGTCCAAATTCTCAAAATGTTTAAGTAAAACAAAAAAAAATATTTTTAAGAGTTACAGCCGTTATTCGCGAACTTAAAACCTTACACATCAAAGGAATTCCCACCGCAAGTTTGAGATTTCCCCAAAAAAACAAAGGTAGAATATTCAGTTAAGACATCTAATACTAAATTTGTTTTACTTCTAGAAATGAATTCAGATTTGAAAACTGCTGATCCTGGCACTACTGAACATTCTTTAGTGGATTATAGTTCCGACGCATTTTTGTTTAGATAAAAACAAATGACGGCGGAGGTAATTAGAGAATTAATATTGGAAGGACCTTGCCAACCAGGGCGAAAAGAAAAGTTTTATTTTAAATTGGATGCCCAGAATAGGCGATTTCAATCAAGTTGGTACCATGGATCAAATGATAATAGAAAACAAGTAAGAAAGTAGTTGTGTTATTCTCCAAGGGCAAATAAAATGTTTTGTTTTTCCATTTGGCTTATGTCAAGTCACAATAAAATTGTTTGGGCTGATCCTTAAAAAGGGGATTGAAAAAATTATTTAACATGAGCAAACCGAAATTCACCGCGAAATGCAAAATAAATATATTATCTCAAAATTACGCATAATGAAAAATCAAACAGTAATTCAAGAACAATTACGAAAAGAAAATCAAGATTTAAAAAAAAAACGAGAAATGTTAATACGCATTTTTGATCTAGTTTTGCATCTCGCCAAACAAAACATATCATTTAGGGGACATTCAGAAAGCAAAAATTCATCAAATAGGGGTAACTTCTTAAAACTTTTAAATTTATTTGAAAAGTATGATATTGTCCTAACGGAAAGTTTATCAAATCGAATGAAAAATTCGACTTATCCAAGCCTCCAAATACAAAATGAAATTTTAGGATTGTTGGCAAAAGAGGTTTTAGATACAATTACTCGGGATATTAGGGAAGCGGGTTATTTTACTCTTATAGTCGATTCTAACTAAGATATTTCAAAGAAGGAACAACTTTCCTTGTCTATTCGGTTTGTTGGTAAAGTGGGATATCCCGAAGAAAGGTTTTTAAAATTTTTTGATATACCTAGTCGATCAGCCGAAACAATGTACAATGTAATTAAGAAAGAGCTAGCCAGTTTAGATTTAGATATAACATTATGTCGTGGGGATAGAGCTAACGCAATGTCAGCCATTTAAATGAATTGCAATGTAAAATAAAAAACGATGTTCCTAAGGCTATATACGTATATTGTTGTGCACATAAATTAAATTTAGCTTTAGTAGACTCAGTAAATTCATGTGTAGCAATTAAATTATTTTTTGGTTCTTTAGAAAAAATATACGTGTTTATTACAGAAAGTTTTCCTAGGCTAGCATGTTTTCAAAATATTCAAGAATCTTATAATCTAACACTCAGTTTAAAAAAATTGTCAGCAACTCGTTGGGCAAGTCACGCGAGAGCTGTGGATTCCATTTACGAATCTTCCCGCTATAATAGAGATTTTAGAGAGAATCGTATCTGGTGAAATTTCAAGTACCAAGGCAAGTCACATGATTGATGCTCGTGGTATAGTAACTTACATACAATCTTTTGAATTTGCATATCTGCTTTGTTTTTGGAAACAAATATTTTCAATAGTTCAAGTCCTGTCTAATTATTTACAAAAAGTCGAAATAAACATGTCAGCGGCAGCATCTTTAATCAAGTCAACTATAAGACTTAAAATCATTTAGAAATGACGAATCATTTAAGAGCTTCGAAAGTAAAGCTAAATAAATCTCAACCAAGTGTGGTTTGTCCAGTGAGTTTACTCAAAAAAGAACAAAAAGAGTTAAACTGTTTCACGACGATGCAAAGCCTGAGCAAGGTGAAAATTGCCCTAGAAAATTTTTCAAATTTCTATTTACAATTTTGTACCAGATTCATTTATACAAACACTAACACAAAGATTTAATGACTTTTTTTACGTGGCTAATAAATTTGAGTGCTTGGAAGCAGAAAATATGGCTGCTTCCGAAAAAAACATAAAGTGCTTGTATGATTTATGTATCTTTTACAAATCATCCATTCAGTCAGAAATAGTTGATGAATATAAATCGTTTTGCAGTTTATTTACTGAAATAAACAAGGATTGCAAATTAAAAACTGAAGAAATTTTACCATTCCTTATTACAAAAAAATTGAATCAGTTTTTCCTAATTTGTGCAAACTGTATCGAATTTTTTTTAACTATTCCTACAAACTCTGCAACAGGGGAAATAAGTTTTAATAGACTAAAAAATTAAAACATATAATAGGTCGACTATGGCTAAGGACAGATTAACAAGCATAGCTCTTTTTAATATTGAAAGAGACCATGTAAATAATATTGATTCGCACTCAGTCATAGACAAATTTAAAACCATAAAAAGCCGAAGAATTGTATTGTAAATTGTAATTTTTAATTCTGGATTATGTTTGATTTCAAATGTAAATTTGTTTTGTGTTTGTTGTTTTGTTTCAAATATAGATTTGTTTGTTTATTGTTGTGGTTTTTTTTAAATAAAAATGTTTTAAGAAATAGAGCGCCCCTTTAAACGTTGCCCCCCCAGAAAGGTTGACTACGCCACTGCTCATAGACAAAGGTGGCTTGTGAATTTTCGGCAGAGTATATAATCTTGGTGCTACGGCGTAATATGTTTTCATTTGTTTAGCAGAACGTTCATCTATGCAACCCATCGCCTGCAATTCTTTGATAAGTTTATTAGCCTAATTTTGAAAATTTGTTGTTGGATTATTGTTTAAAAGTTGGTAGTACTTCGTATCATTAAGTAAGCTTTCACTGTTGTTTTTGTAATCGTTAGCCAACATGGCTACTGTCACATTTCCGTTATCACTACGTACTATATATAAATTTGGGTGTTCCTTAAGGAAGGTTTTAGCACGAGAAAAAATGTCATTTAAAAAAGGAGATATTTTATGGTTTTTGTGAATAAAATTTCTAATTATGTTAGTACATATCGCCCTGTAAGCATCTCTTTGTGAGTCATTCAGTGAGAGAATATTTCTTTCTAGATCAGCTAGGAGTGCTGAGAAACTAATTCCTCTGTAAGTTGGACACAAGCTAAATTTAGGCCCCAGAGAGATAAGCTTCACAAACTACGCGGGTATGTCAATGTTTGTTTAGTTTTTAAACCATTGAGCAGATACTTATATTTTAGAAAAATGATCTATTTTTAGTTTATTTATTTCATTTAAGTTGGAAGTTTGAGTTGTTGTTTTGAGCAAAAATTTCTTATAATATGGTCAGGTAGCACCTTATTTAGTTCGTACATCGACTGTTCTTGCTGTGTATCGATATGTTTTAACTCACAAAAAGTTGCCCTTATCTCTAAGTTAACAATATTTTTCCTTAATCTGTTGTCAAAATTCTGAATCTTTTGTCCTGTTCTTCCCGACGTTATGTGTAGGAGGTTGTTCACATTGTTCGTCCCATGTGTGATGTGGTTCGGTGTTATATCCAATTGTCTGCACTTTAAAAGAAAAATCCGCCTATTCTTCAGTAAAGCCTGTTTGGTGTTCAGTTTGGCCCAAGTGTTTAAGAGAGTCACAGTGGCAGTACCATACTGTTGGTGAATATCAGAGTAAAACCCCATTGCTGTAAGAATAAAGGTGGGAGTAGTCGTGACTGACTAGTTAAGAAAAAATATTCAAAACCAGGAGGTTATTGGGGGTGCAGTCATAAAATTAATTGCCAGTTTTAAAGATGAATTCTTTATTAAAATTGTCAAGCTTTTAAGAACAGTTTGTTCCCTTCCTCAGGACATCTGCAAAAACAATTTTAGGTTTTACAAATTATCCCTAAAATATGTTATCTAAAGTTATCTTACCAATGAGAATTTCTTAATTAAACAGGAGATTCAAATCAGAAAATGGCAGAAATATCATACTCAAAAGTCAGACATAAGATGGTGTTTAACTTAATTTTTAACTTAAAAAATCTAATTACATAGGGAAAATCTTGTTTTAGCGATTTTTTTTTAATAGTTACATGGCTGGAAAAAAAACGTAACGGTCTTAAATGTCAAAGAACTTTTTTATTAAACTCCCGGACTGGCATCACTGAGTGACATCTGTCACCTGTCAGCTCCCAGTGGTGCCAACCAATGGGTTCTTTCAAAAAGTCAATCTAAATCGATACTATTTAAAAGTATGCAACCATAATTACTTTCTCTCCATCCACATTTTTATAATTTAGTCACTAGAATTTTGACAAACTTACTCAAAGGTATATATATATATATAATATATATATATATATATATATATATATATATATATATATATATATATATATATATAATATATATATATATATATATATATATATATATATATATATATATATATATATATATAATACGGCTTATAGTTCAACAAAAAACCGCACAGAGGGCGCTGTTCGAAATTATATACATTTAGAGTATAAGGTTTTTGGTCAGCCCATTTTTATACAATTGATATTGATTATTGGTACAATCGTTAGCCCGACACTTGGCAACAGTGGTTAAATTTATAAGATTTGGAAACAAGCATGAATGTGGTGCTTTTAAGTATTTAAGATTAAATACATGATAAATGTGACGGTCCATTTAACAAAAAATATACTTAATATTTTAAGGGTGTTCCAGAAAAGAGTGAGTGTTGCGCAGAGGTTGTTTTGTTTAAGAGGTATTAGAATATTATGTTATTATTTGGTGGTTTTTACCTTTTCAGCTTAATTTGGCAATAATCGTGGTAAATAAGTGAGATAATTGCCTAACCTAAATTAAAATATTAACTAAATCTATAAACTGAAACAAGGCAAGAAGAAAAGACCTTTAATAAATAATAGGGAGTCCTGAACTAAAAAAATATGAAATACATGGAGGATTCCTGCGCCACTCTTGAGACTATTTTCTGGGACATCCATCATCATATCTTTACATTTTAAAAATCGCTTATTTCTATTATAGTGTTACAGCTCAAAAAGCTATCTAAGTTATCGAATTAATGGTATTAACTCTAAATAGCTCTATCTACTTTACAATTATCAATATATACAGGGTTATTCACGACATACAAAACGGAGCATAATGGGAAAACGATAAATAAAAATTTCAAAAAACAAATAAAATAAATAGAGACTTATCAAATGCATCTTTTATTTTTTTTTTGTAATATGGGTTGATAATATTCTTCGTAAAATTCAAAAAAATTTAATGTAATGCAGGTTTTCCTTTAATCAAGCAGTTTTTTAATTAGAGACAGTTGAAAAACGACTCTTTTTAAATTTAAGAGGTTATAGAGCAATAACAATTTGTCATAAAAAGAAATGATTTTCACATTCCTATCTTAACTTTTTAAGGTGTATTCAATAAAAAATATAACTGTCACTTGTCAATTTTTTTTCTAAAAATGTCAAAAAAATGTTGACAGTTAAGGTAGGTAGCTAAAAGTTTATGTCATTAGATAGAGGATTAGAGCGACGCGGCGCGGCGCGATGCGATGCGACGCGTCACCTACATGTAAAGTATCCCTGATGCATATTATCGCGTCGCCTAGATGGGCGGGCTTCAATTTGATTACATGTAAAGTATGCCTGATGCATTTAATCGCGTCGCGCTAGTGGGCGAGAACCTTAAAAAGCTAAAATAGGGATGTAAAACTATTTCCTTCTATGATAAGTAATTAGTTCGTTTTTCAACTATCTCTTATTCAAAAACGATTTAATGCAATTATGTATGATCAAATTTCTTAAAATCAAATAATATATATGGTTTTCCATTTAAAAAAACTTAGTTTTTCAATGTTTATAGAACTTCAAAATACCCTGTAGATTACAAAATAATTTTAAAAGATGTTTTTGATAAGTTTTTATTTATTTTATGTTTTGTTTTTAATTTGTATTTGCTCGTTTTACCATAATACTCCATTTCGTATGTCATTAATAACTCTGTATACTATGGCTATTTTTAAAATGTAGGATGTGGTTGTGTTCCAAATATATATATATATATATATATATATAATAATATATATATTATATATATATAAAATAATATATATATATATATAATATATAAAATATATATGTATATATATATATATATATATATATATATATATATATATATATATATATATATATATATATATATATATATATATATATATATATATATATATATATATATATATATATATATATATATATATATATATATATATATATGTTATTCGTTGAAAACTCATTTTACATCTATTTTATAGCAAATAACATTGAATAAAAATGATAGGCGGCTATGAAAAACAATTTATTGACATTGGAGTTTATTTAACTTACAAAATCTTAGTTTCACATATTATAAAAATTCGAGTAAATATTTATTATTTATTAATTGAAATAAAATTAATTTAAAAAAACCTTTAAATGTTAATTAAACCTAATTTTTAATTTTTAATACTTTCGGCTAACATTTATGTAACTTCAACCAATTTCTAGGTAATAATTAACGTTATTAGGAAACTCTAATGTCAATAAATTGTTTTTCATAGCCACCTATCATTTTTATTCAATGGTATTACTAATAAAATACATGCAAAAATGAGTTTTCAACAAATAACTTTTAATGTGTTAGGAATTTCGATAGGGTTATAATTATAAAAATGTTTGTTTTTTAATTCTACATCTAAAGACCCAAAAATATACAGGGGCTCGTATTTAAAATAAGAAAAATAAAGTGTTTTCAAATTTGAAGAGTTTGACACTAAATTTTGGACACCCTGTACAGTTCGAATTAACCAAACATGACATAAGCGACTGATATAACCCTACTTAATAAGTTCCTTGTTTAATTCTATTAATCAAGCCCTATGGGTATTTTTATTCATTTTTAAATACAATGGTGCAAAACAGTTTTTTTATATTTTATTTTTTTCTCTGAAATTACTGAACCGATGTTGACAAAATTTTAGAGGAAGATAGTTGACTACAAGAGATACCTAAATATGTGAAAAAATACACAGTGTTCCATTTAAAAAAATGCACCATCGTGACGTCACACTTTTTGCGACACCCTGTATAACCAAAATTATTTTTCTGAAATGCATAGGTTAAAGGTAACGTCTGCAAAATATGAAAATTTTACAGTGAATAATAAAAGCTTATATAAATATATTTTTCTAAATGACCTATATATATATATATATATATATATATAATATATATATATATATATATATATATATATATATATATATATATATATATATAGATATATATATATATATATATATATATATATATATATATATATATATATATATATATATATATATATATATATATATATATATATATATATATATATATATATATATATATATATATATATATATATATATATATATATATATATATATATATATATATATATATATATATATATATATATATATATATATATATTATATATATATATATATATATATATATATATATATATATATATATAAAAAAAGGTAATAAATTGTAATTATTTTAAATATCCTGTAGCAGATATTTTGCAAATTCTTAGTGTCATTTCTGGTAATATGGACTTAATTTAGAGTTAAATAAATTAAATTTATTAGGTCCAAAATATATGCCACTACTTTTTTCACTTTTTTTTTTTTAGATACAGCAACAAAAAACACAACCTTTCTATCCTTTGAATCATTTTCGTATCTTGCTTATTTTTGAGAAAAATAATATGTTTTTTTTATGTAGTCTAGCTAGAGGCATACACAAACCAAAGTGATTTTTTTCCTCAAGAACTATGTAAGATAGGAAATTCTTTCAGGAGACAAATAAGTTCTGATTATAGTTTTTTTAATTTAAAAAACTATAAAAAAATTCAAAAAGCCAGTGGCGTTATTTTTTAATTTTATTCTTTACCTTGTATTTTAGCAACTATGCATTTTCGGACCCATGTTTATAAAAAAAATCATATTTTTTAACAAGGAATCATAAAATATCTCCGTCTATTTTTCGAACACCCTATAGAATATGTCTATTAGGATTGATATTATTATTTTGATAACAACATAATAATGGTTTATAAATTATAAATAAAAATAATTTATCATATTAATATATACTTAATATATGTATAAAAATATAAATAATTTACTAACAATTATAAATAGGTTACCCATTTTCCCACGGAAAAAAAATAAAGTCAAAAAGAAGTCAATATTTAAAAATTAGGCAGTGTTTCTTTCCTTGCTCTACTAAAGTCATTGCAACTGTGCATTTTTGAGAAAAAAACATTTTTTTTTTCAAACGTCAAAAAAACATCACTTTGTCAACTCCTGTCGAGATGGTAGAAGGTAAATTTCAACCCTGGCGACAGTAAAAGTACTTTTAGTGCCGGCGGCATTAGAAGTACACTTTACTGCCGCTTACCTATATTGTTGTTACCTTTATTGGCAGCCGTGTCAAAATCGTAGTCACAGTAACGCCTCATTGTAACCTACAAAGCAGCCGTTTCTTCCTAAATTTTAAATAAAATAAATTGTTTCTTTCACGTTTGATCTCGTTTGGAGAAAAAATGGCATATTGCATACGGAGTAGAAGCACTTTTTGTGCTTCAGCGGTATTCGTAAGCCTCACTACGTTCGGCTTGCAAACTTACGTCTTCAGCACAAAAAGTAAAGCTTCTACTCCTAATACAATAATATACTATTATTACTTCTTATCAGAGACACACTAAACCACAAACCATTTACTAATATTAATATTTTTGCTACCTATTAAAATTTAAAATTAATATAATGTACCTATTTATTTAATTCTATGGTTTAAATAAATAAAAAATACTATTTTTAAACCATCCATGTCATCGGAAAAGGAATTTCCGATGACTTGGATTCTTCCATATCGGAACAGACGAATGAGTGATGGCTAGGCAAGTCTAAGGTCTGAAATAGTTGTATATTAAATATTATTGACGGAATATCTCCCTTTGGAAAAAATTCCAGAAATTTTTTTATTAGTTTTTGGGTGGTGAGGTTTATTGTCGTGGTCATACTCAGTCAGAGATATTTCACTTTCTGAAGTTTCTGATAATTTTCCTATGTTTTGTTTTAAGTTTTTCCACAGAAACTTCCAAGTAAAGTGTGTTCAACAATATAGTGCCTACAATAAAAGGGGACTGATGGTGATAATAAACTTCTTAGGTAAAAATATCTCAGGTATTGGCAAGTTTGGGTAAAGAATGCAGGTCAGGATTAAATTTGCAAAAATAATTTTTTAATAGAATCGCATATTAAAGGATATTCACAATAAAATTTAATAAAAATTTAAATATAAATTAAATTTACATTAAAATAAAATTTTTAAATTTCACTGTCAGTGTCGTCTACATTATAACAATAAATTATTATTTTATAATAACATTTAAATATCGATATAAAATTTAAATACATATAATAAATTTTGTCAATTAAAATTAAAGCTATAAGGAATATAATATGTAGTTCAATTTCATATATTTTCAATATATCAATTCAGTTTCACTATCACTATCGTCGTCTACATTAATTATAAGGGGTTCTATGTTAGTATGAAATGCCCTGTATGAATCCTCCACTTTTATAACATGGTTTATTGTTCTTTTCCAACAATCAGCGTCTGGGTCATCTATATTTTGCCGGATTAATGCAATTACAGAAGGACATAATGTAGGTGTAGTATTTTGGGTCCGGACTTTGTTCTTTAGTTTTCTCCACATATGCTCAATCGGGTTGAATACGCAGTAGTAAGGAGGAAGACGAAGAACTGTATGTCCTTTGGATGCTGCAATTGTGTCACATGTCTTCTGTATGTTAAATGCCCTTAGAACCTCTAAAAGCTGCGTTTTTTTATATCCTTCTTCAAAGTAGATATCGTTTTGGAGCATAAATTCCTGGATTTCCGTTTTGTATTTGAAGAGCCTGGAACCTTCTTCAATTGGCGACTATGGTAACTGGCATTGTCCATAACTATGACACTATGCGGGGGAATATTTGGCAGTAAAGTGTTTTCGAACCAATCTTCGAACAATTCGGCTGTAGTATCTTGGTGGTAATCCAACGACGAATCTTGAATGTTCTTCGCCGAAAGTCCCAAACTGTTTGGAATCCAACCATCTTCTGATCCAGCATGAATAATCGTGATCCGTTTTCCTTTGTTCGATGGAGCTTTTGATTGGCATCGCACTGTTCCATCGGTCCATCCTTTTGCCGGCGTATCGTGGGTATCATACCAGGTCTCATCCAAATAGATTATTGGTCTTTGTAGAGACCTGTAATCACTTATGGCAGTCAAATATTCAAAACGCCATTGCCTAATCCGTTGGGATTCCATAATAACTTGCCTTTTGTCAATTTTGCAGTATTTGAAACCTAGTTTGGATAAAAGTGTCCATAGGTTTCCAATTGATATCCTTATCTCAGTGGAGCTCCTTAGTCTTGTTTGCAATGATCTGATAGTAGGCACCAAGTTTTCTTCGTACATACAGTAGATAGTTCTTCTTATCAAATCTTTATCACCGTCATCAGTGGTTCTGGAAACACCACTATCGTTTCGTTTTCGTCTCGGATGAATTGGCCTCGAAATGTGAACTCTCACTGATGATTCCGGTATCCCTGTCAAATCGCTGGTTTCTCTTACAGCAGGAGTAAAACCCAACCCCTTTGGACCAGCTTCTGATGAACATGCATGACGATTTCTTTGGCATCAAGGGATAAAACTCGTCGTCGAACAGGAACAGTAACACAGGGCGCCGCTGTTGCAGTTTCCCAAGGACGAAACATTTTTCACAAAAATTATTAAACAGCACAGACTAACTCTCACTACGGGAACACAAATATAAATGATTATACTCAACCCAAATTATACAAATACAACGGCGGGCGTAATTTCGGCCGGTAATCCCCTCGCCTACCTGGCCAAGCAAAGGGACCATCTAATGACATAGGTAATTTCGGCCGAGGGTAATGTTTATGGTAGGATTACCTAGAGACGTATTAAAGAGTGGTGGAGTGCGTTGGAGGTGCATCAAGAAAAATTTAAAGTGTTTTAAATTGTATACTGTTGGTGCCGAATTTACAGTAACCAGGAGTGAGTTAACTCACAATCATGAACCAGATCAACGTTCTGGTTAGTTTTTAGCTATAGTTTCTAAGTGTATAATAGTATGCAAGTACCTATATTTTAGTTGTATACATACATTACGTTCTGCTTTTTCTCTACAGCATTTGTCTTTGATTCTGGATTAATAAAAAAACTTGTACCATTTATAGGACATATTTTATTTGGTAATTATTCCGTATCGCTGTTTCGGTGTTTTAAAAGATTTTTAAAAATTTCTTTTACAGGCTACTTATTTGGATACCATATAATATTAATCCGGTGGGAAGCTCCAAAAATATGTTTCAATATTTTTTATTAAAAAGCTGCCCTAACTAACCAGAACTAACCATGACCGCCCATTCTGACCCTACGGAAATCGGCCAGAAAGGGCGGTCATGGTTAGTTTGGTATTAGGGCAGCTTTATTTCTTATTTATATTTTAATGTCAAAATGCGGGGACGTATTAGAAAAGACCCCGATTTGGCAGCTTTTTATTTTCTTATTTATATTTTAATGTGAAAATGCGGGGACGTATTAGAAAGACCCCGATTTGGCAACACTGCACACTAGAAGTTGCTTGTCATCAAGTGGAGTTTTCGCATTATATGAAGAAAATCAATGGTGATTTTAAATTTTAAAATAAAAAAAAACAAAATATTCAAACATGTTCTTGAAGCTCCCCCACCGGATTATTATTATATGGTATCCACATAAGTAGCCTGTAAAGAAATTTTAAAAATCTTGTAAAACAGCCGAAACAGCGATACGAATAATTACCTTTTATTTTACCTGCTCCTTTCGGCCGAAAATACTTATCAAATACAAGAACCGATCCTGTATGCAAATTTTGACCATAAACAATAAACCGTGACAGACGACCGCAATAAAAGTGGTTTATTACCATCAGTCCCCTTTTATTGTAGGCACTATATTGTTGAACACACTTTACCCACAGTCTGAACTATAGTTAGAACTGTGATCGGAAAATGTAACTTCATCTGTCGAATCAGTAAAGTTCAAAATCTAATGCTGTGGGCTTTTGTCAAACAAATGAAATAAATAAAGATTCATCAAAGGCATCTTTTAAAATTATTTTTGTAATATACAGGGTGTGTTTTAAAGTTCTAAAACATTGAAAAAATGTTTTTTTTAAACGAAACACCCTATATATTATTTAATTTTTAGATTATTCATAAAATTCTAGAAAATTTGATGTAATGCATGTTATACTTTAATCAAGTAGTTTTTGGATTAGAGACAGTTAAAAAACAACTTTTTTTACTTAAGAGGTTATATAGCCATAACTATTTGTCATGGAAGGAAATTATTTTTACATTCTTATCTTAACTTTTTATGGTCTATCTAATGACATACATTTTAAGCTACCTTAACTGTCAACATTTTTTGACATTTAAAAAAAATGACAAATGACAATTTTAAATTTTTTTCATTGACTACACCCTAAAAAGTTAGAATAGGAATGTGAAAATCATTACCTTTCTGACAAATAGTTATGGCTCTATAACCTCTTGAAGTTGAAAAAAGTCGTTTTTCAACTGTCTTTAATTTAAAATCTACCTACTTGATTAAAATATCACATGCATCATGCATTACATTAAATTTTTTAGAATTTTTCAAAGAATCTGAAAATCAAATCATATATAGGGTGTTCCACTTAAAAAAAATCTATGTTTTCAATGTTTTAGAATTTCAAAACAGCCCGTATATAACAAAAATAACTTTAAAAGATGCCTTTGATAACCCTTTATTTATTTCATTTGGTTTTTGAAACTTTTATTTTGTTATTTTCTCATAAAGTTTCGTTTCGTATGTCGTGAATAACCATGCAGTTTGTAGAGAAGCGGAGTATTTTAAATATACATGGTATCTAAATTAAATTAAAATATTTTTTTTGTAATTACGTAATGTCATCGTTATTTTTAACATTAGCGGAATGCGGTTTATTTTTCGATAACAGTAAATGAAAATCAAAAGAAGAAATCTTTAACTTATATAGCTTAACGTAGATTTCAAAGTAGTGCCGACTTTTTTTCTACAATCGATAAATTTAAATGGGAAACCTTGTTAATTCTAGTGCTAATAAATAGACTTTTATAATTTTTTTATGATGTATCCCGTTAGTATATATAGGATAAGTATTTGGGTTATTTCCCATATGAACTCAGACTAGTATATCTTTTTTAATGGTTCTTATGGGAAGTAACTGAACCGATAATATAATACGCAAGTGAGATACATCGATGCAAACAGAATTGTTTATTTATTAAAAGTAAAATAATTGGTGTGTTTATTCATTCATTATCATAAGTCATTCCTTAAATATGAAGTAGAACCTTAAATTGCCACTTTTATTTTTGCCTTGTATCTCCTAAACGAATTTAGGTAAATAAAATCTGGTTACATTTCACAAAAACTAACAACTTGGATTTAAAACCGCTAAAACTGTGTCAAACCTACCGGAGTTACCCCGTAATTACAACAAAATCTGAACACCCTATACGTTCTAAAACACTATAAGAATGAAGTTG
>JAHBCN010020998.1:0-14493 GCA_019359885.1 Listronotus oregonensis | reverse complement strand
ATTTTTTTAAAAGGGTGTCCCCATAAATAAAAATCTATTGGTTTTAAAGGGGGGGGGAGCTTGGGGGGGCCCAAAATTTGGCCCCCCCCTTTCCCCAAACCCAATCTTCCCCAAAGGTGTTATTTAGATGAGTTCAGTTTTAAAAAAGGGGGGGAAAAGGATTCAGGGGGATAAATGTTATTTGATTACGAAATTGAAGAGTTTTTTTTCAGCAGTACGTGCAATTCTTGTTAAAGAAACTCTAAGTAAGATTCGCTGTTTAATCTTTAGGGTAAAAAAGGGCCCCAAAATTAAAATTTTTCACCAACAATACCCATCCACACTTTAAAAAAAAATGTTCCTGGTGACGACTTTAAAAAGTAAGCATGGGGTTTTTTTTTCACTCTAAAATGAGTGTTATAGAAATTAACAATACCTTTCAGTGGCGTAGCCAGGTGGGGCCGGGGGGGACTGCCCCCCCCCCGGGGGACCAGCGCCCCTGCGCCCAAACAAACTAGCATGTATAAAACAGGTATTATTTACAAAATACTATGTTGTGTTTTAAAATTTTTTTTTTGCGGGAAATTTTAAAAAATTTTCATTTTTTATAATAACAATTGTCCACATTTTTTTTTAAAAAATTTTTTTCCCTGTTCCACTGTGTCAGGGGGGGGGTAATTTTTTTTCAAAACACCCCAGAATACTGTAGGGGTATGGTATTCTGGGAAAAAACCCGGGGTTGGAAAAAGGCTGAGCGCGGCATCCGTTTGTGGCGGCATTTCTTTTTATTGTGTGGGTTTTTGGGGATATATTCCAGAATTGTTTACTTTTTTTTTAATATTGAAAATCCAGATTTCAAACGTATGTTTTTTAAATTTCGGTACTCATATTCTCCTTTTGTGGTGTTATTTATCGTTTATTGTCTATGGGGGGTAAACTTGTTAAGAGAAAAATGGATAAAAAAAAAAAAAAAGTCAGGTGCTCATTTGGGGGAAAGGAATATCGTGAAAAAAATGATGTTCCCCCAAAAACACCCCCCCCAAAAAAAATTACAAGATATTTTAAAAAAAACTGTTGGGAAAAAAACTTTTTTTTATATCATCTTTTTTTTTCCTTTTGGGGGCCCCCTTATTTACCACAAATTACAATGTTTTAATATTATAAAGGTGAAGATGGGGAAATTTTTCCCGAGCCCCGGTTTCTCGTCTATCCTGGGGGAAAAAATTTAAAAATTTTTAAAAACCAGGGCGAGAAAGATTTGTGGGAAAAACATAGCAATAGTAGTAGCGATGATATGATGACTACGAAGAAAAAAAAAAAGAAAACTGATATAGGTTTTTAAAAAAAAATTTTCATTAAGCTGATTGGGGACACTCAAATTTTTTTTTGGGGAATCGGCGCTAGCGATAGCGATAAAAATTTTCCCCTTTGACCCCCCCGGGCCCCTTTGGTGGGGGAAAAAAGTTTTTCGTTTGGTTTGGTAGTCCTTAAATTACTGCTTTTAATTAAAAAAATCGTTGAATTTTTTTTTTTGGGGTTTGGGGTTATTTTTTAAAAATTACGGCTGTTTTTTTTTAAAAGGGGAATTTTTGAATTTTAAATGTTTTTTTTTTAAAACAAAAGGCACTAGACAATCTAGTTTTTTTCCCCTACTTTTTTAAAAAAAAAGAACTTTAAAAAAGGGGGAAAAAAATATTATTCAGAAATTGAAAATTAGAATATTTTTTGGGAAAAAAAAAAAAAAATGAAAAATCGTTAAGTTGTCCAAAGTCTCGAAAGTTTAAAGTAAAAAAAAAAAAATTTTTTTTAAAAAAATTTTAAGCCGTTATTGGGTTTTTAAAAAACCATACACATAAAAAAAAATTTTCCCCCCCCAAAAGTTTGAGTTTTCCCCAAAAAAAAGAACGTAGAATATCCAGTTAAATCAATACTAAATTTGTTTTACTTCTGAAACAAACAGATTTGAGAACGGGGGACCCCCCCACTACTGAACATTCTTTAGTGGAGTTAGTTCAGACCCTTTTTTTTTTAGACAAAAAAAAATGACGGGGAGGTAATTAGAGAATTTATATTGGAAGGATTTTCCAACCAGGGCTGAAAGAAAAAAATTTTTTTTTTTAAAATTTGGAAAAACCCCCCAAAAGGCGATTTCAACGTTTTGGGGGCCCCGGATCAAATGATAATGGAAAACAAGTAAAAAGAGTGGTTTGTTAAATTTCCCAAAAGGGGGGAAAAAAAAGTTTTGTTTTTTTTTTTTTTTGGCTTAAAAACAAGTCACAATAAAAGTGTTTGGGCTGATCCTTTTAAAGGAAATAAAAAATTTTTAAAAAAAGGGGGGGTTTAAAAAAATTTTTAAACATGAGCAAAAAACCCCCAAATTTACCGCGAAATGCAAAATAACATATTATCTCAAAAAGCATAATGAAAAAACAAACAGTAATTCAAGAACAATTACGAAAAGAAAATTAAGAATTAAAAAAAAAAAAAGGGAAAAAAAGTTAATACACATTTTTTTTTTTAGTTTTTTTTCTCGCCAAACAAACATATCATTTAGGGGGCATTCAGAAAAAAAAATTCATCAAATAGGGGGAACTTCTTACAACTTTTAAATTTATTTGAAAAGTAATATTGTCCCCTTTGGGAAAAACAACTCGAATGAAAAATTTTTTCTTATACAAGTCTCCAAATCAAAAAGAAATTTTAGGATTGTTGGCAAAAGGGGGTTTAAATTTCAATTACTGGGGGGTTTTGGGGGGGGTTATTTTAACCCTTTTAGTCGATTCTACCCAAGATATTTCAAAAAAACAACAACTTTTTTCCCTTTTTTATTCGGTTTGTGGGGAAAGTGGGGTATCCCGAAGAAAAAGGTTTTTAAAAAATTTTTTTATATACCATGGATCAGCAGAAACAATGTACAAAATTTTAATTTTAAAAAAAAGCTAGCCAGTTTAGATTTAGATATAACATTATGTCGTGGGCAGGCCTACGATGGAGCCGTAGCAAAAAAATTTAAAAGGGCCCCCTTTAAAAGGATTGCAATTTTTAAAAAAAAAAAAGATGTTCCCGAGGCTTTTATACGTACATTGTTGGTGCATAAATTAAATTTAGCTTTCGTAGACTCAGTAAATTCCCCCTGTAGCAGTTAAATTACTTTTTTTGGGTTTTTAGAAAAAAAATACGTGTTTATTAAAGAAAGTTTTTTTTCCCCCGGCTAGCATGTTTTCAAAATATTCAAGAATCTTATAATCATACACTCAGTTTGAAAAAAAAAATTTCAGCAACTCGTTGGGCAAGTCACACAAAGGCTGTGGATTCCATTTAAAAAAAATTTTTCCCCCTATAATAGAGGTTTTACTATCGGGGGAAAATTTTCCTTTGGGGGAAAAGCTTCTGAAAAAAGGGGGCCCCCCCGC
This sequence comes from Listronotus oregonensis, assembly GCA_019359885.1. Taxonomy (NCBI): domain Eukaryota; kingdom Metazoa; phylum Arthropoda; class Insecta; order Coleoptera; family Curculionidae; genus Listronotus; species Listronotus oregonensis. Next base: position 11,101 of record JAHBCN010020998.1, on the reverse strand, counting down.
TGCATAACAGTTACTGTAGGGGACGTTTTCCCATTACATGCATGTCTGTCATTTTCTCAAAAGTGTAATTTTTCCATCAAAAAAAACCCAAAATAAAAACTTTCGGGGAAATTTTTTGCCAAAAAAAATTTGGTGAATAATTATTTTCTAGAAGAACTGACGCTTGTCAGTGTCAAACCTCCACGCAGAAATGTTTTTTTGGGTTCTAAGGCCCCGGGGTTTTTTTTTTGCAAAAATTATAAACCAATTTTGTCCAGTGGCATGCAATGAAACCTTTTTTTTTTTTTTACTCGAAAACGAAGTGAGATACGAAAAAATAAAAGGGGGTGAAGAAGTTCTATTTTTGTACGCTTAATCAAACAACAAATTTTAAATTTTTGGGGAAAAAAAGGTAGTGGCGACTTTTTTTTGCCAATTTTTTTCCCCCAAGATACCCCGGGACGCCACTGGACCTTATAATTTTAATCTTTTGGGGGGAAAAAATTTAAAAACCCTTTTAATAAAATAAATAATATTGCAAAATTTAAAAAAAGAATCGAGTAAATATTTTTAAAATATTAATAAAAATTATTATTTTTTTATTATTTTGTACCCGAAAAACTTTCATTTTTCTTTTTTTTAAAACAAGGAATCGCCCATTACAATATCTTCGTTTTTTTTTTTAAACACCCTGTATCTTTACCCCCGATTTCTTTTAAAATTTTTTTTTTAAAAACCTTAGCCAAACTCGCCACTAAATCCTTTACAAAGACAAGCAAAACTTTTTTAAACCCCTTAAAAAATCTTATGATTCGACTGGTGATTTTGAACCAATGCAATCAAAAAAAAATGGTTGTTCTGTTTAAATACACAAACTACAATTATTGAAGTTTTTAGTATGAAGATGTTAACTTAGTTTTTAACTTTTTTTTTATTAATTTATATTTTTTGAAGTTTTGTTTAGATTAAGAAAATTTTAATAGATTTTTTTTTTTAAAAAACAGGAGCTCCATAAATAAATTAGTAACACAATTTACGGGGGTTAATAAAAAATAATTTAATTTTTTTCCATAATTTTGCTTATTTATCTAATAAAAAAAACCATTTGATCATGTAATATTGGAAAGCTCATAAATAATCAAGGCTGCTATTAGTAAAAAAAATTTAATCAGTTTTTTTTTTTTTTTTAAAGTCAATTTTAAAAAAACATCTATGATTTATAAAGGTTCATCCATAATGCTTTTATTCCTGTGTATTGGGGGCCCAAATTTTAAATTTAATTTTTGTTCTAACAACGAAAGGTCTAACCAGATTACTTTTAAACCCCTTTTTTTTTATATTTAAATTATTTAAAATGACCTAACACCTTCATGCACTTATACCTTCGATTATGTTCCAAATAAAAAAAAATTGATGATTTAAAAAAAATTTTAAAAAAAATTTTTTTCCCCCCCACATTAAAATTCAAAATTTTGTTTAGATGGGGTTAAAATTATAATAGATTTTTAGGAATGTCAGGAGCTTCATAAATAAATTAGTAATACAATTTACGAGCTTAATAAAAATTTATAATTTTTTTTTTTCCATAATTTTTTTATTTTTTTAATAAAAAAAAACCATTTGGTCAAAAGTAATATTGGGGAAAAAACATAACATAATCAAGGTTGCTATTAGTGCATAAAGATGTTAACTCAGTTTTTTACTTTTTTCGTAAAGCCCCAAATTTAAAAAAAAATCTGTAAAGATTTATAGGGGGGTTTATCCATAATGCTTTTATTAATTTTATTGACCCCAAATTTTAAATTTTAAAATTTTTTTCTTTTTTTTAAGGGGAAAAAGGGGGAACCAAAAACACTTTTTCCCTTCCATATATTTTTAAAAATTTTTTTAAAAAGACCTAACACCTTCATGCTCTTTCCTTCGATTATGTTCCAAATAAAAAAAAAATTTTTTTATTTAAAAAAAAAAAAAAATTGTCTACCCACATTACATACCCCTTTTTAAAAAACTTTTTTTAAAATTTTAAAAAAGATTTTTTAGGGTTGGGGCCCCCAAAAAGAAAAGATTAATACAATTTTTGAGCTTAATAAAAATTTATGATTTAATTTTTGTCCATAATTTTGCTTATTTAGTTATTAAAAAAAATCCATTTGATCATGTAATATTGGGGAAAATCATAACATAATCAAGGTTTCTATTATGAAAAAGATGTTAACCAGTTTTTTACTTTTTCCGTAAAGCCCAAAAAAACGCATCTGTAAAAAATTTTAAAGGTTCAAAAAAAAATGTGTAAAAAGCTTTTTTAAAAACCCGTGTATTGGCCAATTTAATTTTTGTTTTATTTCAAAAAACAAAAGGTCTAACCAGATCAGATTACTTTAACCCTTCATATATATTCAAATTGTTTAAAACGACCTAACACCTTCATGCACTTATACCTTTGATTATGTTCCAAATAAAAAAAAATTGATGATTTAAAAAATACACATAAATTGTCCATCTACATTAATACTCTTTAAATATTTGTTTAGATGGTGTTATAATAGTTTTTTAGGGATTTTGGGGGCTCAATAAGTAAAAGATTAATACAATTTAGAGCTTAAAAAAAATTTATGATTTAATTTTTGTCGATAATTTTGTTTTTTGGGGTTTTTTAAAAAAAAATTTTCCTTTTTATCATGTAATATTAAAAACTCATAAAATAAAACAATTTATTAGTGCAAATGATTTTAAAAAAGGGGGTTTTTTTTTTTTCGTAAAGAAATTTAAAAAAAGCATTTTAAAAAAAATTAAAAAAGGGTTTTTCCAAAATTTTAAATAGCTTTATTACCTTTTATTAACCCAATTTAATTTTAATTTTAGATCAAAAAACAAAAGGTCAACCAGACCGATTATTTTAAACCCCTTTTTTATATATTCAAATTTTTAAAAAACCCCCCCTTTTTTTAAAAAACCCCCCTACTTTCGATTATGTTCCAAAAAAAAAAATATGAAAAAGTTAAAAAAATAAAAAAAATTGTCCATCTACATTACATATCTAAGATTTTTTTTAGATAGTGTTATAAAGTTTTTTAGGAATGTCAGGAGCTCTATAAGAAAAAGAGTAATACAATTTACAGCTTAATAAAATTTAGGTTTAATTTTTGTCTAAATTTGTTTTTAGAAAAAAAATATTCATTCGATCAGTTAGGAAAGTCTAACAAATCAATTCCAAAATAATTTTAAAAATTTTCCAAAAAAAATAGTTTTCCCCCGCCGACCAAATTTTTTTTTCTTAACCTTTTCTTTTAATCAGTAATTACTTAGGGTATCGTCAGTCAAAAGGTGAATTTTTTTTAATGAAAATTATTATTTGCTTTAGCCCCACGACTTATTATGCGGCCTTTAGCATTAAACTAATTTTCCTTGGCTGGAAAACATTTTTACCAGGAATTGTTATATTATAAAAAATTTTATAATTTATACTTTCAATAAGAATAAGGGATCAAGTTGCTTTTTATATAAAATAACCCAGTTTTTTTAATTAAAAGTTTTATTTTTTCGCAATGGGCAAATTTTTTTTTTTTTAAAAGTTACCTAATTTTTAAATAATCAGGGAAAGTGGTTAATTTGGGATTGCAAAGTTGGGAATTAATATAAATTTATCTGTTGGTGAACGCCACTTGGGAACTGGTTAAACTTTTATATTTTATACGATACTTTGCTTACATTGAAAGAAAGTATAGATAATTATCGATAAATATAAAAAAATATGCATATTAGATTTTTATTTATAAATTAACTTTTTTTTATTTTTTTAAAAGTTTTTTTATTAAAAAACTTGTTGATGAAGAAAGGTTGAAAAACATTTAGAAAAAAACCCCGATAACGGTTTAAAAGGAGGTTTTAAATTTGATTTGTTCCTAATTATAAATATAATTTTTCGTTTATAATTTTTATATATTTAATTCAATTGCTTTTTAAAATTTGGGTTCTGAGGTACATTTAATTTTAAATTGTTGGAACTTTTCTGCTTAACCCAAGTTTTTTTCTTTAATTTTCTAGCATATTGCCATTGCATTAAATACAAACTTTTTTTTATTTTAGAGTTTTAAGTTATCAATTATCAAGAAATTTCCTTTTTTAATTTTATTGGGGTTGTTTTCAGTTTCTTACACCTTGTCTTTTTTCAGCATCCTATTTTTTTGGAAATTTGCCATATTTTCCTTATTGAGGGACGTCCGGATAGGGCAAATGGGCAGGTATAAACTTTTTTTCCCGTTTACGTAGGGGCGGTTTCGGACCAAAAAAATTTCCCTTTTAAGTTTTTAATTTTTTTTTTTTATTAAAATTTTCATTTTTTTTAAAAAAAACACCTTTATATAATTTTTAATTCCCCTACGATTTTCAAATTTTAAAAAACTTCCGTCCTTTTTTGGCTATAAAAAAAAGAAAATTAGGATATCAGCCCCTTAATTTTTTTATTTTTTTTAACAACCCAAAAATTTCATAAAGAAAATTTAAAAACGGAAAAAAACCAAGAAATTACCCAAAACAAAGAATAGGTTAGTTCAGAAGTTGTTTTAACGGTCCCCAAAATTGATCCCCCTTTTTGGGCAAATACGTAGTAAAGAAATTTTTTACAGGCAATCCCTTTTTTTTTAAACCGGTTCTTATTTTTTTCCCCCCCCATTTGGTCCCCAAGGGGGCCCCCCCCTTCTCATTTACTGAGGTTTTTTATTTTTTTAAATATTGATGGTCCAAAATTTTTATTTTTTTTGGCAGGGTGGGCATGTAAGCAGAAGCGGTGTATCTCGGGGGCCAACTGACAAAATAAAAAAAAATTTTATTTAAAAGTGGCAAGAGAAAAGTCTGGAAATTATTTTCAAGTTCCTATTTCACCCTAGGGGGCGAACTAAAAATTAAATAAAAAAACCATTTTTTTCCGAAAACCCTGTATTAATATATTTTTATAATACGTTAAAAAAACCCAGAAAATTTCATTATTTTGGATTACGGCCAGGGCACCCTTAGTAGGGGGGGGAAGCCTTTTTAAAATGTATTTATTAAAACGGGTAAATTTTAAACCACTTTTCGATTTCAGCTAATTTAAAAATTTTTTGCAAAAAAAAAAGGGCAAAATCCGTTTCCTTTTCCCAAAATTCCCAAAAAAGAGCAGAGGGCCAATTGTAATAAAAAGGTTTTTTATTTTCTGAAAAATTTAAAAAAGAAAGGGGTATTTTTAATATATTTAAAAAAAGTAAAATTTAAAAGTATTGTGAAAACCCAGTATCTTTGCTCGTTTTAAACTTTCGAAAAAAAGTTTTTTTTGCGCAGAGTCAAAACTTATTTTATTAGCGTTGGCCCAGAAGTCTAATTAACGTATGGTAGGCGAAAAAAAAAAGAAATTTTCAAAAATATTTTTAAAAAACCCCCAATTTTTTGATGCTTTTTTCGCAATTTGTATTAAAATTTTTTCCGTTTTTTTTAAAAAAACCCTTCAAATGATGGGTTTTGGGGTAGTTGCGGTTTTTTTGAGTGCTTTCAAAATGAGAATAGCTAAAAACAGTAAACCATTCGGTACCCCGATCGCCGTCATTAGGCAAAGAGATTTCCCCTTTGAAAAAGCGATCGCGATACGGGGAGTTTTAGGGCCCAAAATTTAAACCGCACTATTTGGAAGAAGGGAAAAAAAACATTAAATTTTGTGTTGGCCTACGTAAATTTAAAAACATATTGGAACTGGGGTTATCTTTGATTTAAAACTGAATACTGTTCGAAATATACAAAAACCCAAGTAATAATTGCATTAGCGCCCCTTTTTTTTAAAAATTTTTTAATATAATTTACCCGAATATAATAGGCATTTTTTTTATTTTAAGGCTAATACCAAAACCAGACCAAGCCTTAAACGAACATGTTTTGACCCAGAATTGATTTTTGTCAATGGGTGCTAGCAATGTTCCGAAAACGGATTTTTTGTCACAGATTCTGTGGCCGATGAAGCTACTTTAGTAGCGATGGTAGGTTAACAGGCATAACATGCATTATTGGTCGGCTAAAAACCCCCCACTGGATGGGGTCCAGCACCAAGGCCGCGGAGCAAAGAAAAAAAACCTCAATAAGAAGCAATAAAGTTCCCAATAGCTTGGTTATATGGGAAACAAATTTCTGACGTCACTTGTAGACGGAATGACACCAAAAGCGGGGGTACACTGAGAAAATATAAACGGTTTCAGTTTTCCGGAAAAAAAATTTATATGTATAACTATACATTGCCGTCCGGAAAACCGCCCTTTAAAGGTTTTTTTTTTTGGGTTTTTTTGGGTGGTTATTCTCAAAAAGATTAGTTTTTTTAGAAAAATTGGTTTTAAAGCGATGTTTACGGGGATTAAATGTTGCATTTTTTTAAAAAAAATTAATATTTTAATTTTTAAAATTACATAAAAAAAATTAACCTTTCATTTTTACTGTAAAAAAACACTACAATGTACTTTAATTTTTTTATTACATAAACAAAAAATTAACATTTCCTATATTGGTAACAACAACAAAATTTCTTAGTAACAATATTTTAAAAAAAAGGGGTTTCCCCCATTAAATTAATTAAATTTAAAAGTAGGTTTATGTTTGGAAAAAAAAATTTTTTGATATTTAAAGAATAATAAACTTGATAATCAAGGTGGTCAAAACATCACTAAAAAAACAATTTTATTTTTTTAAAATAAATCCAACAGACTTAAATTTCGAGGTGAGATAAAAAAAAAGGACTTTTTTAAAAAAATAGGTTAAAGTTTATTAAATTACAAAATCTGAAAGTTAACGACTTGTTACTGTGACTATAAATTAATTATATGTATGATATAATTTTTATTTTTTTTATTTTTGCTGGTATTTAGATCACGATTTATATTTCATCGTATAAAATATTTTAAGCCTAATAAATTATTTTATAATGTACTTTTGGAAAATATTGTGAATGGGAAACTATTCTTTCATTTATTTAAGAGTTTATGTAAATTCCTTTTTTAAAATATCCAAACTTAGTTTTAAAAGCATGTTCCAAATCAAAACATATTTAATAAACAAACGGGAGGGGGTGCAACGCCCATGAATTTTTTTGTATTCGTAAGATAATACATTTATGCCAAATGGGATAAATTCAATAAAAAAAAAGGGGGGTTGAAAACATCGTACACTTTTTCGGTATTTTTGGTTCGTATTTTTTTAAAAATTTTTTTGGGGTTTTGGGGAAAAGTAAATAATTTCTTAATTTAAAAAACCAATATCAATTTTTGGTTTTCAGACAATGTCCTTTACCTGTTTTTAACTATTTTGGAAATATTAGGTGCTTTTAGATGTATTATGCTTGCATTTCCCCTTCTTTTAAAAACAATTTTTTTTTGAGGAACGGGAAGAAAGCTAAAGTTACAACAGTTTAAGCTGAACTAACAGAAGTTCCTAAAAATATATTTTCTAGCTATATTTATAACCTTTTTATCTCTATTTCTAGAAGTGGTAATTTTAAGCTTTAAGGAATTATACATGATGTAACTAGGTCTGTAGGTATATGCACAAAAAAATTTCCCCAGAAAGTAAAGATGCAAAGGCAATAGATGCAATAAAACGAAAACCTTAATATTTACGAAAAAGTTAAAGATAGGTATAGGACATTGTACATAAAATATGTCTAGAATGCTTTTTAAAAAAACCCAAAAAATTTAATAATATACAGGGTGTTGCATTTAAAAAAAAATGTTGCTACTGACCACCGTCCCGACACACCCTGTATAAACCGTTTTAGTTAAAACAATGTTAAAAAAAATTAACATCCAAAATTCCTTGTGATCTATAATTTTTACAAGTATCCAAAATTCTATGCACATTTGGTGCTTTTTTTAAAAATATCCCCTGAACGAAACGAATGAAACAGCACATAAAACCAACAAAGCACTAAACGAAACATTTTAACCGGCTAATAGCTGCCGGCAGCGGGTTGACAGTTAAACACTTTTCCCCCCCCTAAAAATTTTGGGACTTCGAATAATGTCGCTTCTTTTGATTTATACTTTGGCTGGAGTGTATACGTGTGGTGGGGCATTATCGGATCGAAAATTATTGGTCCTTTTTTTTTTTGGCACATTAACCGGTAATATTTTTTTTTGGTTTTTTTTAAAAATGTTTGCCCATTTTTTAAGTAAGATTTACATTGGAAGTGAGACGGATCATGTATTTCCAATTGGTCACCCGATTTTGCCTTACTTATGGGGCCCTTTTTTAAAAATATTGTGTACCAAACTCCACCAACAACTAGACATGATATGGAAAACAAAACCTGATAAATCAATTATCAGCTGCTGAAATCGAAAAGCAGTTTTATCCACCCAAAAAATTGGTTGTTTGGAATGTGATGGAAAGCAGTTTGAACATTATCGAGGTTAGGAACCAATATGTTTGTTTAAAATCGGTCCTTTCAGGACCATCATTTAAATATAAAGAGAAATTCGTTAATAAATAATTATCCTAAGAAAATCACATAATCATCCTTTGAAGCTGTGATCTATTAGTTTAAGTATTAATTTATTAATTATGACAACAGGATGTATCTTATTAACAGCTTGAGAAATCAACTATAATAATGTTAATTAGACAGTCTAGGGCCGAACGCTAGAGGGGGTACATAATTTTTGACTCTGCGCGTAAAAAAAACTTTAATTCGCTATAAGTTTAAAACGAGCAAAGATCTCATCGTCTGGTTTTCACAATATTTTTGCAAATTTTATCAATTTTTTAAATATGATGTCAAAAATATACCGTTTGATTTAAATGTTTGCAGTAAAATGAAAAAAACTGGAACTATTACGAATTACGCCCTCTAGCTCTTTTATTGGGAACTGTAGAGCGATAAGGAGAACGGATATTTATAACAGCCTTATTTATCTTGCAAACAAATTTTAATTTGCTAAAATCGAATAAGTGGTTTAAAATTTTCACCGATTTTAATGAATACACTTTCAAGAGCTTCCCCCACCCCTACTATCGGTCGTACGCCAATGAGCCCAAATCCAAAATAATAGAGAATTTTTCGAACAGTATCATCAAAAATATAGGCTAATATATGGGTTTTCGGAAAAAAATAGGTTTTTCTTATTTAATTTTTAGTTACGCCCTCTAGCGGTGAAATACGAAACTTGAAAATAATTTCCAGAATTTTTTCATAGCCACTTTTATAATAATAAAAAAAATCCATTGTTGTCAGATGTACAGGTCCTGAGATACAGCCGCTTACGTCGCTTATATCCCCACCCTGTACAGGGTGTATTAGTTTTTTATAGGATGGTGATCAAAACTATTGAAGTATATATTTTATTTTTATGTTCGAAATTTTTTTATTGTTACCCTATTACCTTTATTTATCTGTATTTTTTGTCTTCTTGTGCTGTGCGTTTTGTCCTGACCTAGAAGTTTATGAAACGATTCTCATAATTGCTTTATTTGTAATAATTGTAGGTTAACTTGTATTTTAAAAGGTATTTTCTTAATAATCTACAAGCAAGAGTTAAGATCCAATCTTTAGAGAACATAATTTTTTTGATTCAGTTATAAAACATTGATTATTTATCAGGGCCGGATTTAACTTTTTGCCGGCCCTAGGCTCATTTATTTTTGCCGCCCTAATATGTCAATATTTTTCTGATATCAGAACGAAAGATTTAGCATTAAGAGAATGTAAATTACACTAGTAATTCTAATAAAAATTTAACAAAAGTAAAACATACAGAAAATAAAATAGTAATTCTTTAAAACAAACAAATTTCAGAATTTTTTTATCTATTCGTTAAATATGAAAAAAAAATAAATATATATATATATATATATATATATATATATATATATATATATATATATATATATATATATATATATATATATATATATATATATATATATATATATATATATATATATATATATATATATTAATTTACGATTATATTTAAAAAAAATCGTAATCGTAAATTTGCCGCCCATAATATTTGCCGCCCCTACTTCATAAGCTTAGACAAAGCAGCCTTTTTCTAAATCCGCCCCCTTTTTTTATAGTTTCTGAGGTAATCAGGTTTATTTACATAGTTTTACTTAATTTGTTTTTATTAAGTTTCTTTCTATTGAGACTAAAAGGCATTTGTGTATTATATTTTTAATAATGATGTTATAATAAGGTGGATCTCAGTCAAAATTTATTTTTTTACAAGGGAATCACTTAAAACAACTTCAAAAGTAAGCCATTCATAAGCCAATGGCATTGTGGGTATCATTAGGTAGGTATTCAATGCCTAAGTATCCAGTCTCTTGGTAAACCAAATTATTTAAGGATGGCCATCTGCTTTTTTATTTGATTTATTGAGGTCGTAAATACGTAAAATTAAATAGTTTTTAAAAATAGGCTAAAAAACCACAAATACGACAAAAAAAAGCAACAGCCTTAACTAACCATGAAAAGCCGGAGGGACATAATTTCAATTATAATAAACAAAAATATTTAAAAAGAACCAAATCAAAAAAAAAAGAATGTATGGAGATGATCAAAATAAAAAAAAACAAGTCCCATAAATGACAAAAAAAATATCAACAATAATAACAAAAGATTCAACGCCCGTTTATAACTATTAGTTCATGTTTTATTATTATTGTAAGTAGTCTGTTCTTTGTGTTGTTGAAAATGTAAATATGCACCTATTTGTTTAATAATGTGCATTGTTGTTTTAACGCTTTATGCTAAGTTTTTTTGTGTTTTTTATTTAAATGTCACTAGTTTTACTAACTTTGTATCTGAAACCTTTCAGATTTAAAAAATATCGAAAATGATCGAAAAGTTAATATTCAAGTACTAAAAACAGTGTTTTTACATTCCTACCCACCTAAAACTAAGAAACCAAAAAGAAAAAAAAATATAGGTGTAAAATTAACACACCTACATACAATAACATACGTACGTTTCTAGTTTATAACTCGACAAATTTTAATCGTAGAAGAAAACTTTATAAACCGAAAAAGTTTTGTATGTAATTAAATTTTACGTAAGATCGAATTGGGTAACGATGTTAAAAAATATTTGTTGATGTTGTATTTAGCAAATAAA
>JAHBCN010020997.1:0-14575 GCA_019359885.1 Listronotus oregonensis | reverse complement strand
AATTTGCCAAAATTAGTAAAACTCTTGTCGAATTAAAAACAGTCGCAAGCAAAACTTTTAAATTAATAAACATTTAATAATTAATAAAACAAAATATTTTTTAGTATTATATGCGTAAAAGTGACAAATAAATTATAGAAATCCGTGTCAAGCGTCAATGGATCAGTAATAATGATAAATATCAGGGTGAATATATGCTGAGGTTATGATGACATATGACAGAAGAATAGAAACACGTAGTCTCACGTCCCATATGTTAAACGCGCACTTGGCGCGACACACTACTGAATACCCAGGCCTGTTAATTTTGCAGTTGTAACGTGTATAATAATTCTAAAAATAATCTAATAATAGAAAATGTATTTTATTTATCATAATATGAACATGATTACAACACAAATGCACTTTTTAAAGCAACTTCGCCGCCCCAGAAAATTTGCCTCCCTGGGCATTAGCCCCGAGTGTCCCTAATGAAACCGCTACTAATAAGTTTCAGAAAAGCCAGAAGGCGGATTTGCACCTAGGGGTTTTAACCAGGAGTTTATTACCTCGGGTGAAAAAGCTTTGAATTTTGAGATTCACACTTGCGAGTCATGGGTAGGGTTAAAACTCCACGCACGTTGATATCGTGGTTGGGCCGTAGGATCTTTTGTAACATGCGCTGGAGTTGCTGGTTATCGGCTCTAATCGCTAGCGAATGGAACGGATCCGAAGCTAAGACGAACACAAGGCTTAACTCAAGGTGTTAGCATACCGTGCTGATGAGTGAATGACATCCTGGTCTTAAACAAGTGTCTCCAACGGTGCCTCTGAGGTTTGGCACCTCTGGAGTATCTAGTCTACTGCGGTAATGCGGGCTCTGTCGTGGTGAACTATCACTTCCTATCCAAACAGAAAGCGGACAGAACCGCTTTCATAGGAAAAAAGTGGACAAGGTGCGCTGACCGAAACGGATAAATCCGTTTCAAGAGGTGTCACCCAAGGTCACAAGCAGACAAAGGTGCGCTGTTTCACGGGGAAAGGCTAATCCATCCGAACAAACAGGTACTTAGGAAGGGATCTCTGAATCCAAACAGAAGGCGGACAGAACCGCTTTTATAGGGAAAATGGTTCCCTGGCTTTAAACAGAAAGCAGATAGAACCATTTTCATAGGGAAAGGCCGGAGATACGGCCTTAGAAGGAACATCTGGTTCCTGTAACAAGGAGCTGGTAGCTACCCATGTCACTATACCGGGAGAGGAGGGCATGACCAATTAATCGTCTGCTCGTCATACTTTCCAGGAGACAGGGACACCAGAACACATATTATGCTCGTATCCGGTAGCGGCACGAGTAAGAGGAGATGTAAGAACTCTCTCTCAATTTGATATCGGATTCATTAGAAGTCTGATCCTATTGGGGGAAATATAAAAGGTGTGAGCCACAATAGACGACGGTCGCGGTGAAGGTCGTAAAAGTCCACTCACTTTAAACCTAACCCTAACCTAACCTAAGGGTTAAAACTCATGTCTTTCCACCCGCCAAAATAGGATCGGTTACAATTTTCCCTTGTACACCTTTTTGACAAATTCCTGCATAAATTTATAGTTGGCAGCTGAAAAGTAATTGCAATAAATGTGATGGAATGAAGTTTCACCCAAGTCCTAGAAAAACTCAACAATCAGCTGATGGGTGACGACTCATGAGTCACGGGTGAACCCCCTTAAGTGGCGATCGGCCTATAAACAAAATGATTATGACAATACAACTAGCGATAGTCAGTTAAAAATATAACAGAAAAGTTACGGATGCTTTGTTTTGGCTCATTTATATATTTTTGTTTAAACATGATTCTTATCAATAAGCAATTAAATTTCAATTTAAGCAGACAAAAGTTCAAGGAAGAATAAACCTTACATTAAAAACCATTAATATCACTGTTTTTCTTGCATTTAATAGTAAATAAAATTGTTGTGATTGAGTTTTAATAACCATAATTAGTAGGGAACTTATGAGATAAGGTTTAGGGTAAGAAATGTTAAAAACTCTAGATTAAAACGGACATCAGAAGCCCTTAATTTTAACTTGTTTGCAATTTTGCAAAAGGATAAGAGATAAATATTGCCTGATATAGCATAAAAAATGTTATTAAAAAAAAAAAAATTGCCGTATCCGATAAAAAATAATTAAGTACGCCATTAGATTCCACATAAAATTCTACATAAATATGCTATTTAAATTTTTTGCCATCTTTACTAACACCTAAGCTGCAGATGTGTACTGAAATCTTCAAAATATGAAAAACGCCCTGTATCTCCGAGATAAATCAACTTAGCTGGGATCCTTTATTACCCTTGGAGTTGTTTTGTATATAAAACTTGAGAATGTGCTATCAAATTTGCTTTATCTGTTGTAGTTTTTCAAATAGCCTAAAAATCCATCGAAAAGGCGCCACCCTGTTATCATGTTAATCAGTAGTTCAAACCAAGGTCTAACTACGGCTTCAAAAAATTGCCTCGCAACTCTTTAAACAAATACTTATTTTTGCCCATTTTAAATACTGTATAGGTGTCAACATTATAGTAATCCAATGACGTTAACCTTTAAAAAATGCACAGAAGAAATATTTCCATACATATGTCCAAGCTATAAACAAAACATGCAGATAAGAAACGCCCACTTTGGCAAAAGTAATTGAGAAATTAATGATTAAGCGGATAAAAACTTTTTTGAAAAAAAAAATATTAAATGTTTCTCAATTTGCTTTGCAAGATAATAGTAATACAAGTGATGCTGTATTTTTCTTTCTTGACAGTCTCTATATACGGCTGAACGACAAGGAGGTGGCTGCGGCTGTTTCGGACTTGTCAAAGCCTTTGACTGGGTTGATCCGAAATTCTGCTGCAAAACTTGAGATTTATGGTTTTAAAGGTAATCTTTTCTTGGTTCAAGTCATATTGCGGACGAATAAAAAAGTTAATGTGCAAGGTTCTGCATCCGATGAGATGGTGGTTTCTGCTGGTGTTCCTCAGGATTCTGTACTGGGGAAAATATAGTTTTTACTGTATATAAATGATATAGCGTTTTTGAAGATTAGAGACCGCTTTACCTTATTTGCAGATGACACTACCATCTTGTGGCACAATAGCAGTAGCCAAGAACTAAATAAAACTGTCAGCGAGGATCTTGAAAGGGTAAAAATGTGGTGTGATGCTAACCTTTTGTCATTTAATACATCCAAGACTAATATATTCAAATGGCAATGGCTAATGTTTTTTATCGACAATAGTTTAATTTAAACCGTTCTGAGGAAAAATTTTTTAGGTATATATATATATATATATATATATATATATATATATATATATATATATATATATATATATATATATATATATATATATCGATAATAAATTAAGTTTTAAACAACACATTCTTAGTCTCTGTAAGAAATTAGCATCGAGTGTTTTGTCGTAAGAGTGGTTTCTGGCGAACTGAATGTAAATATTGCAAGAACGGTGTACTTTTCCCTTATAGAGTGCCACCTAAGGTATGGAATAACGTTTTGGGGAAACTGTAGCCAGTATTTGTTTAATTCTGTCTTTGTGCTGCAAAACGAGCTTTGCGAAATATGTGTAGAGCTTGGTCCTAGGAGTCCTGCAAACCTTTGTTTGTAAAGCATGGCATATTGACTTTAACTTCCTTATTCATACTGGAGACCGTTTCGTTAATGCATAAAATTTGGAGCATCAATAGATGCTATTCATTCTCATAATCCCTCAGGTGGGAGTGTTGCCTTTACCGATCCCGCGTTCGGGTTTAATCAAAGCATCGCTCTTTTATGATTCAAAAAAAATGTACAATCATCTGCCGAACGCTGTAAGAATGATACAGCCTTTAAAAACATTTAGAGGGACGGTTAAATCCTTACTACTGAGCAGGGCATATTATTCTCTGACTGAGTATTTTAGCGACCGTTTATAAGTATTCGTTAGTTTTAGTTTTATCTTATTTAAAATATTGACTATTTTAAAATTTTGTTGTTTGTTTTTTTTATGTAGATGTTTGTTTTTATTTTATTCGAATGACAATGACCTTTATGGTATCTTAAATTATTTTTGTAATAGCTTTTTAGGTAACTCTTATATTGACTATTTTTAAACTTTGTTAATTTATTTTTATGTAGATGTTTTTATTTTCTACTTCATTACACTGAAATGAAAATTATTTTTAAGACACTTTTAGTTAGGTAAGTGTATATATTCTATTAGTTACTTTTGCTTTGTTAACAAGAATCTTTCTTTATAACAATAAAGCATATTTTGACTTGACTTGAAAGGAATGCATATAGCTCAAAATGTAAGAAGGACATGGACTTCTTATTAATTTGAGTCACCGACAGATTTTTTTGAAATTTTAGTAAGTTATTTTGAAATTCCAAATAAGCATTTTCTTTCATTGCCCCCCCTTGTAGCTATACAACCCAATAATTTTGGTTTCACCCAGTATCTAAAATGACTTTTTGGAGGAAATGCTGTATGTATAATGAGTTAAAACCAAATTCAAATTTAAGGTTATAATAATAACTCACATAATATATTATATTTAGGTCTACTGGACTGTGATTTGTTGGTTCATTAAAAATTACCCTGTAGGAATGACAGATAAAAACCCTTACACGAAAAAAAAGTTCTTTGTGTGGAAATATATTCTAAATGCCTAATTTTATCAGTCCAAGGCAGTCTTTCCAAATGGGGATAACGCCCCCTTGTGGGCGTTGGAGACTTAAAGGGGGCGGAAGGGGCAGAAAAAATTGGGGGGCGCTGTTTGATTTGGGCATGGAAATTTTCCACTATTTCTATTTTAAAATTCACTGAAATTAAAATCCTTCTACTCCAACATCCATTTATTAGTTTATATTTATGTCCTATTTTATTTATAAATTTAAACTAAAAATATATAAAATATTTAATATTTTTAATGCCTTCACAACGCTATTTATATCAAGATTTAAGTAATAGGTAAAAACTGAAAATTTCTGCTTTATGTAGATGAGGTCCCCACCTCCGAAGAAACCCCTTTTTAAAAATGATAATCTATTGTTGCGGCCGTAGCACTTGCCGAACGCGGGATTTTTTTTGTACCTAATCTGGAAAATAAAGAAAAAAAAAAATTGAAATTAAAAGCTTAATTTAATTATTTGGCGCGAACAAATATTGTAGATTTATTTGTGCAATCATGTATTTAGTCCGAAACCCCTTCGTGCGGTCCTGTTTGATGCAGGTACGGGGGGGAATAAATTCAAATACACAGCCGCGGCTAGGACAAATCGAAGACTGTCGAACCGGTCGGCCCACGCAACGCATGCTCGCCATCCCCCCACTCCCCCGCACCCATAGTCATTGTAAAGTTGTATTATTTTGTTCTCAGTAGAAAAATCTCGTTAAAATATGGGTTTAATTAAACCTCAGGCGGATAATATCTTTATTGAATTTTAGGTAAAATGGGGGGCGCCAAATAACTGATTTTAAAATTGGGCGTTAGAGAAAATAAGTTTGAGAACCTCGTCTAGGGTAACTAGACAGTATTTTGTAATAAATAAAATAAATTTTTTAAAAATTTTGGCTTCATTTTATGGTATCCCGATATTCTGTAAGGTTAGCGCAATGAAAGAAAATGCTTATTTGGACTTCCATAATAAAATACTAAAATTTCAAAAAAATCTGTCGGTAACTCAAATCCATAAGAAGTGTGCCATATCCTTTGGTAATATTTAATACCTTAACAAAAATAGAAAATAAATGGCACACATTTTTTGAATATGTGGTGTGCTAAAAAAAAATTGCAAAATAAAAATATTTCTGCATGGGAACTCTGTAACACCATAGAGAAGAAATTTCCTGTCTATAATAAAAAATCTCTTTAAACCCGACTCCGTAAGTTTTCTCGGTTATAATCGGATTTCCGAATGGCTAGTTGGAAGTATAGAAATAGAAAGATCAGCCAGGCTCTTTCTATCCCATGAAAATGTACATAAGTTTATCTGTGTCATTGCTTTACTTATTTTTTTATTTCATTTTGAACTTTTTAAGTGATCCTAACCCACTAACCTGCAAATCTTTGTTTACTTATGTGTTTATTTTTCAAGTAATATTTCAATTATTTAAATTACATGTAATTAACTAGAATTTATTTATTTTTTTTATTTAAACAATAAACGGGATGCCCCATTATGTTATTAATGTTGTTAAGTTTATCTTTAAATAAATAAATTAAATTATTAAAGTTTGGTTTTTGTGCTCTGTTGTTTGAAGATTATAATATAAAATGGACCCAATTTTTATGCATTTTGTAGAAGAGCACAGCTCTGGGAAAAAATCTAGTCTTAAACCCCATCAGTGTTGAAATGTTTTTTAACTGAAAATTTGTGTACATATTTTTGAATATATTTGGACATTGCACTTTAAAATAAAGCATTTATTATTTTTTGCGTTATTTATTCTTTTCCAAAATTTTCTCACATTTCTTTAAAATATTTTAGGATTTTTCAACCAAGTTTTTATTTTAGAAAATAATCTTAAAACCTTTATGGATTTTCGGGGTAATACCATGAGTGCTTAAAAATTACCGATAATTTTCATGAAAGCTTGAATGAAAATTATCTGGTTAATTTTTATGCACAAGCGGTATTTAGGGAGAATATTTCTAGAATGGAGAAATATAGGAGTATTATACTATTAAACTTTTTTTTTTTTGTCATACAATTTTCAATTTCATGCAACATAATTAAAACTATAACTGAAATCGTTTTTTAATTACTTTATCTATTTCTTCATCGTGTACATGACCAAATCGACTCATTTTGACTGATTTTGACGTTTCTAATTGACAATACAAACAAACAGGTTCGATTGTCGTGTTTGCAAGTAAGTGGAAATAGGCAACGTAAAATTTCCGCTGAATTTTTTTGATTTTTACCGTGTCTTATGAGAAAATTTATACATGAGTGAAATTTTTCTTAAAAATATACTTTACCTGTAAATATAAAATTTACAATTGAACGAGGAAAACCTAACCAGAACTAGGTAATAGTTTGAAACGAGCAGGAACTCACTCTTGCAATATATGTACGAAAGGGTTGCATTAATAATGTGCATTATTTTGCAATACTTTACATTACTTGACACTAATATGTATTACTCTCATTATTTTGGCATTAATATGCATTACTCGCATTACTTTGGCATTAATATGCATTACTCGCATTATTTTGGCATTAATATGCATTACTCGCATTATTTTTGAAATTAATATGAATTACTTGCATTATTTTTGAAATTAATATGCATTACTCTGCATTGTTTTGAATTATTCCTTTACTGTTTCCGATTCTTTCCTTCGACATTGAAAGATAAAGTGGTGCATTATTTTGGCATTAATATACATTACTTATATTATTTTGAAATCAATTTGCATTACTCGCATTACTTTGGCATTAAAATGCATTACTCGCATTATTTCGGCATTAATATGCACTATGAAAATTATTTTGATATTAATATGCATTATTTTGACATTAATATGCATTGTTTTGAATAATTCCTTTACTGTTGACATTGGAAGATAAAGTGGTGCATTATTTTGGCATTAATATGCACTCCTGGCATTAATATACATTACTCATATTATTTTAAACTTAATATGCATTACTCGCATTATTGCATTAAATAATGCCCAGTACACAAAACGGAAGTGAGTTCCCCTCGGTTTGAAAGTTGTTTGTTGTGGTTAGTTTTTTCTATAAAAAAACTTTATTCCTGACAAATGGAAAAAACTTCATTCCTGACAAATGGAAAAAAACAACCTTCAATAATAACAAATTATTAGAAAACCATCTGGCAACATTGCTTATTCAAGCAGAGAAACAACAAACAAAAGGCATCGGCTAATCTTTTTCACCTGAATATCTATCTCACCTATTTTCATATTGTCGGACATAACATATATTATATGGAGAATAAAGAAATTGTTTTTTTTTGTGATAATGTGAGTAAACAATCAATTTTTTCAGACCCTATGTGTTTTATTGGAGTGTAACAAATAAGTGAACGAAAAAAATAAATTAAAATATTGCTATTTAAAAAAGATGTTAAAGTTCAATGAAGCTCATATTGCCTAAACTTATAAATCTATAAGATGTTTTTAAAGAAGAGGTAATAGTCCACAGTACAGCCCCCTGGCAAGTTGATTACCACATACTTTATAATTTAGTGAGGAACTTCGTTTGACGAGTCTACCACACTTTTCCTCTGCGACTTTTCTCGATTCCTCCGCTTTCCGCTCGAAAAGCCCTATATTATGGCGATTTCCCAAGATTCTAAAAAGTCACAACCACAACTTTTTTTTAGCTAAAGTTACTGCAAATTTTGTTGAAAATGTGAATTTAAACTTGTCCGACTTTTTCATGTCTACCGCTTGAAACATGCCCAAATGACAAGGTATTAAAAACCGATCACCCCATAGGTAATTTTTGGTAAAATTAATTGTAAATAATTTATAAAATACCATTTTATGTTTGTCCGACAAATTTCAAGCCGCATTTTTTCAGTCCGACAGCTGGAAATTGGAATTTTGCGGGGTATAAAAAATCGTTGACCACAAGCCACAAACCTAATTTTCACTTTTTTTCCTTTAAATTTATTGTAGAAAATAGTGGTACCTCTGTCCGACAATTTAGTGTCCGCCTTTACCTTCAAAAATAATAAAAACTACATAAACATAATTTTTGCAGTGTTCCGTAACACCTCGTATTAAAACAGGATTCTAGATTAACACCTTTTCATTGGAAATCAGGTTCACAAAAGTTTCTATGGTAACAACAATGCAACATACACTGTAACTGTCTCGGGTTAAGTACAGGGTAGGTAAAAAATATAAAATTTGTACAGGAGTAAAGTACCCTTATTTAAAAAAATCAGCAAAAGGTTATAAAGAAAAGTTTAGAATTAAAAGTTATGCCTCAATACCAAAACATGGCCTCCTAAGATTTTTTTTTTTGAAAAATCTTTAATTTTTTTTTTTTTTTTTTTTTATTTACCTTAAACACTCTCATAATTTATTTTAAATCAAATTATTTTCGCATAATTTTGTTCAAATTCAAGCATATTTGTAACATTAACAAAGATTTTTAATTTTTTAAGGAATCACAAACTTCATATGTGTTGCAACGTTATTAAACACAACTTTAAAATTTTACAAAAATTCTTTTTTAAAAGGTAAAACATTAGTAATGATAAAATGCATATTAAAAAACGCTCTTAAACTGCAAGAATTTTATTTTATAAATTTATTAAAAAACTGTACAAATTAAAAGACATCATTAAAAAACCTACTAAAATTATTATCCGCGATAATTTTAGTAGAAAGTAGAAAAAAACAAATGAGGGTTAAGAGTAAACATTATGACGGTTTGGTGACAATAATTTTTCTTTCTTGAATAATTATTCTTCGCTTATTAGTTTATTTGATTTTAAATGCATCCTCCAAGACAGTTATTGTTAGCTTAGAAGGCCGAATTAGTTTTAATATGTAGAGATATAAAACAGTACGTAAAGCAGCGGATATTATATATATGTACAAAAGTTTTACCAATTTTTTTTTATCTTTTTTTGTCGGACCAACGATTTGCGGATATATTTTTGTCGGACAATATATTTTTTTCTTTACGTGTGTTATTTTTGTCCGACATGTGGTAAACGATTTTTTATACCCAGTCAAAATTCCAATTTCTAGCTGTCGGTTTTTAATACCCTGTCATTTGGACATGTTTCGAGCGGTAGACATGAAAAAGTCGGACAAATTTTTGTCGGATAAGTTTAAATTCACATTATTAACAAAATTTCCAGTAACTTAAGCTAAAAAAAAAGGTGTGGTCGGGCTTTTTAGAACCTTGGGAAATCGCCATAATATAGGGCTTTTTCGAGCGGAAAAGCGGAGGAATCGAGAAAATTTGCAGAGGAAAAGTGTGGTAGACTCGTTGAAACGAAGTTACTCACAAATTATAAAGTATGTGGTAATCAACTTGCCAGGGGTGGCCTGTACTGTGGACTATAAGGTATATTTATTTAATTTGCATTTTACAGCTCTCAAAAGGCTGATAAGTTTTTTTACAATTTTCTCATCACTTACCGCATGCACACTGGATGGGTCTTGTAGCCAAGCATTATACATATCTTCCACATATTGGCTTGAGCTGCCATTTAAAAATGGTTCGGAAGCTGCTGGTACATTGTATGTTCGACACTGTAATGCAGCTGGGGAATTGTTGACTAGCCACGCTGCGAATTTTTGACCTGGGGGCCCAGATATTGCACTAACCAGGGTTCTTGCACGATGCATATTTGGTCAACTGTTAAATTCAATAAATTAATTATTAGAAATTAATTAAAATACAGCAGCATTTCAAAGAGAAAGAAATAAATTCCCCTTCTATAAGTTTAATCTTGGCCTTAACCTAAAAAAGCATAAAGTAGATCAAGTGACCTCAAAAACAAAAGATAATCTATTTTAATAGCGCTGCTGTTACATGTTCAATCTAGAATGCGGCGAAACAAAAATAAAACAAATAGATGAAGAGCATCACGTGAAAAACAAATATTTTTGGCAATGCTTTTCGCGAGTCCTTCGCCAAAATAGGATCATTAATGCCATTTATTTTTGAAGACACACACCGTTACATAAAATAACTAACAATGTCACTAAACCAAAAATTATCAGTTTTCCATCCTTAACATATGCAATATTGTTTTTGGAAACCCGATCAATTTTCCAAAAGGAAAATTAACATTATGTAACTGTCAGGTATTTCCAACCACCTAAGTTTATACACTAATCGCTAAATAAACACTAAAATTGCCACAAAACACCAACAACTGAATACCTTTTAAAATTATTTCCGTAAAATACTGTTTCGATGTTCTTTAGCCCCACCAGCAATTGCAGCAACACTCTCGTTTGGTCAAGTTCCTTTTGATGTCTGAGAAAAAAAGGGGCCGAGCCGAGCCGCCAAGCCACAACCAACCAGTTTTTATGATTTATTAACGTCATCTATGACGTCAAAGCGGTGACGAACGGCATAATAATTTTCGATAACACATTTGATAGTAGGCAATTTAAAATACGGTTGTGTTTTATTGGTTGCATATACCCGTTTTCCTCCTTTAAAAAACTTGGATGTTTAAGAACATGGGCTAAAAAGTACTTAGGTAATAATCCCAATGAAAATGAGTTTTGAGTATATACTACTGGAGGCAGACTTGCGCTTGACAGAAGGTCGACGCTAATCTTCGTCGAAATCAGTGCTCTCTTTATGAGGTTTGGCAACCCCAAAAAGGTTAAATAAATTTTAAAATATATTATATTATCATTACTAGTTACAGATTTTTTAAATTTATCGAACATCTGTATTTATTGTTTATTAATGTTATCTGAAATAACAGCAAATATTATAAAACTTACGTAAAATATCATTATTAATCGCGTCGCTATCTAGAAGCCGATGCGATGGTTGCAATCAAAATAACCAATTGGATTCATTACGAGTAAGCGTAAGTATATGAGTTGCCATCTTGGCATTGGGCGCTGAATTTATCTCATAGCGGAGGGTTTCAGTTCCACGCAACCTTTATTTATCTCACTGCTGATTACGTTTATGAAGTATAATTTGTTATTTTGTTTATATGTGTAACATATGTAGCTACTTGTATGTTTTATTACAGTTTTTGTATGTCTATTATTTACATAAATTTATTGGTTATTTATTTATTTTTTAAAGAACCATTAGAATTAACCCCTTTTTAACCCACGAGCCCCTGCGACAATATGCGGTTGGAAAAGGTATGGCATATTTTCTCCTTTCGCTTGTTCCCGGCCAAGAGCTAAGGCTGCCTCCAGTAGTATATGTTCTAAGGCATATATACCTATAAAGGCAGCCTTGCGGCTTGGCCTTGGGAACTAGTGAGCAAGAGAGAAAAAAAGAATAAGCTTATAGCTTTTTTTCCTCGCTTCAACGTGCTAATTGATCGGTGAAATAAGTAAATAACCCGCTTTGCGCACTGATTAGATAGCATCTACCTGCTGACCAATCATCACGCGAGACAAGGAAAAAAGAAAGTAGGCTTATCGCGCTTTTTCTTTCTCGCTAGCGGTTCACACAGCTGAGCGGCAAGGCTAGATATTCATGATTTCAACAATCTTTTTTGAGCTAAACCTTCAAGCACATACTTTCTAGAGGCAGCCTTGCCGCTCGGCCGTGCGAACAGGTATGTGAAAGAGAGAATAGCAATATAACCTTTCTCTCTCGCTTTACGTGCCTGATTGGTCGGCAGATCGGGATACATATCCTTCTCCGCTGACCAATACTTCTATTTTTCGTTCTCTCTCGTACATTTGTTTGCACAGCCAAACGGCAAGTCTGCCTCTACCAGATATAATGCTAGAAGAGTTAAACAAAATTATCGATACTTCGAGTATCGATATATTGCCCATCTCTTATCTTCTTTTATTTATTAAGGCTGGGTGGCATAATTTTAATTCTTTTTATTAAATTGCTGGTCTTAGCAATCATAATACTGATGGTCGTAAACCAGATTAACACTTTAGTGTAAATGAAATTGCATATGAAATGAAGTTACATGTTACATTTTAAATTAAGATAAATATTTTTTTATTTATTATATTTATTAAATTTCAAATTGCCGCATCTAAGTTAAACGTGCCTTTTCTCTATGGAAAAAAGAAATGAAAACATTTTATTAATATTTTAAAAGTTAATATGGAATGTGGCTATTTGACTAGGAATTTAGATTAAAACTTTTCCGGCGGCATTCAGAAAATATTTTTAGTTCCGACAAATCGCGCGCTTGTATTGATCGCGGAAAATACGCGCAACCGCTTTCGAAAATGAAAAGCATTGTCGATCCAAAAATCGAAAAACGAAAATAGGAGTAATCAAAACAGAATAAAGTGCCGAGAATAAATAAAATTAATAATTTAACGAATTAGAAAATAATATTATAGAATTAGTGCGAATTTAGACAGAGTGCGAGCAACGAAAAAAATGGCAGGATCTCCAGTTCTTAAGAGTTTATCCGTCCTTTTAGGACTATTTTTTATTTTCGTAGGGATTATAAAAATTTCTAGTTGTATCTCAAAGGAATTACACAAAGATTTGGTAAGTTAAAGATCGTTTAAATATATTTTTTGCATTCTTATATTTAACATATTAGGTATATTTAAAAATGTTATTATTACATTTTTAATTTTTTTTATTTATATATATATATATATATATATATATATATATATATATATATATATATATATATATATATATATATATATATATATATATATATATATATATATATATATATATATATATATATATATATATATATATATATATATATATATATATATATATATATATATATTTCCTTATCCTGCTTCATTAGGAAGATGTTTCTTTGTTGTTTTCCCTTGCCGGCAAATCAAATAGATCGATAATTTGTTAGGTTTATCCTTTACATTTTAAAATAATCATTATATTATTATTTATTACAATTTATTATTAAAAATGCATGTTATACAATAGCCTTGTGTCATATTTAAAATTTTTGGCGGAATGCCTGCCCAGGTTGGTGAAAATATTTTCGTGATTTTCGTGCCTGTGTTTTTATTTTTATTAATTAGTTTCAGACATTGCGAGTTTCTGTTACATTTGATGTTTTATTTACAATATAAAAATAAATGACAATAAATGTAAAATATTATTACGCACTTTGTTGAATACCATACAAAATAATATAAAAGTATTGATTGGGTATAATTTCTTTTATTCTATTTGTGTAGGGACGGCTTTCTCTCCCTTATTTTCGTTTTTTTTTTGTTTGAATACAAAGAAAGTGATAAAGTATGGACCATCAGAAATATATGAAGAAATGATGGATGTTGCGTAAAACACTTGATATATCAACTTTAACTTCGTTTTAAAAACACAGGGTTGTTCAATAAGTTTTGTCACATAACTTTTGCGAATTTATATGATGACGTGTTGGGATTATTCGTGCGTTGACGGGCGAACACGGATAGTCCAATCATTATAGATTTTTTTTTGTAATCAATGTAAACAGATATCTGACTGCGTCATGACTTCCATAATAACCTGTAGATAAATAAAATAAAAAATCCAACCAATTTTTTTTTAGGTAATTTTTTTCGTTTTTTTTTTTTTAAATATAACAAAAAGTACTGGCTATATCACTTTACTCATAAAAGAATGTTTGTAGAGAATTCAAAAACCTACAAAAGTGTTTTTGAAAAACCCCGATCCGACTATTTTTCACCGAGAAAAGCCGAAAAAACGCTTAAAACAGACCTTTTTTAAAAATTCGTATTTCCGTTAATTTTCAATATTAAGAGCTGATTTTTTGAAAAATGATAGACAACAACATTTGCTTTGAGCTGTCGAAAAATGAAAATTGTCGCATTAATAGTTTTTATTCAATTGCACCCATAAACACAAAATATGCTTAT
>JAHBCN010020996.1:0-14577 GCA_019359885.1 Listronotus oregonensis | reverse complement strand
ATATATATATATATATATATATATATATATATATATATATATATATATATATATATATATATATATATATATATATATATATATATATATATATATATATATATATATATATATACAGGGTGTCCCAAAAGTAATGGGACACAGACCAACAGCAGATTCCTTAGGTAAAAATAATGCAATTTACGTAAACTTGCCTTATCCGAAAGTTAATAATAACAAAGATACAGGGCGTTAAACTTTTAATTTTGCTTTCGTTTTTTCTTAATAATTCTTTAACCAAATGACCTAGCGGTACAAAATTTGGTATCTGGGGGTTTTTTGAGGCGAGAAATTTAAATTCGTCCACGCTTTTGATTTTGCTACTAGAGAGCGCCAGCTACGACCCACCTCACTTGTTTTTAATGTCGTAACTTTTTTAAGGCTAACAATATTAACCTGTTTATTAAAAAATAAGTTATTATAAATCCATTTGCATCAAAAATGTATACTTTATTTAAGTCTCTAGGAGCAGCCGTTCTCGAGATAAACGCACTTTAAAGGATCTTGCAATTTTTTAATGAAAAATAAATTTTATCCAATTGTTTTTAAACTTTGTATAGTGATAGTTCTAAACACGCTGATCAAAGGTCTTCCAGGGCACAAAACCCGAAAACGCCTCCAACCCCCCCAAAATCACCCTCAAAAGTCCCCAAATCCCCAGTGACATAATCTATAATAGATATTTAAGAAAATATGATAAAATATAAATAAATAAAATTTCATAAAGAGTTATTTATTAGGATTTTTAAAATATTTTATTAAGGGTTAAAATTTTTTGTCTTCACTCACATATACAAAAAAATGGACCACTAAATTTTCATTTGTATTTTGCGTATCGGAAAATTAATCTTTTTGTGTTGAGTGATAATCGCAGTCACTTTCACAGCAAACAATGCAAGCCGGGGAGCCGCAGGAGCAAAATATGATTTTTAAGACTTTTTTAGGTGCTGTTAGTTCATCATTTTTAATGGTTTTAAATAATCGTCCTTTTGCCAACGCCGTTCTTCAGGAGGGATTAGAGAGTAGACTCTTTTGATATGTTGTTTTGCTGCATCCTCTGTCGGTGGTAGTGAATGAAGTTGTACACTTTTTTTTGGTTTTTGGCAGGTTTAGCAACATACATGGTAAGTATACAACGTATACCTTTATTGAAAAGTACCTTATCAGTTTAATTATTAATCATAAAAGTTTCAGCTGCTGCACGTAATTTATAATCAGCATTAAAAATTTTAATAAAATTATTTTTTCCTTTATTATAAAAGGCGAAAGTTCACACAAACATTCAGTTAATGCTTGAACAAATAAAAGATGCTCTTTTTTAATATTTCCATATTTACTTAGCATAGGTTGTGTTAAATAAACTTGTTGTAGAGTGGCCTTCATTACTCAACGGCTTGCAGTGAAAGTGACTGCGATAACCACCCACCACTTGAAGAAGATGAAATCCCAAGTACGCAAAATATAAATGAAAATTAAATTTTCTTCTTTGGATATGTAAGTAAACCAGAAGATTTTAATTATTTAAAAAACTATTTAAAAAATTCTGAAAAATAACTCTCCATAAAATTGTATTTATTTAAATTTTATCATATTTTTTAAATATCTAATGTAGAATAATATGTTTCTCCGAGTTAGTTGTTAAAATCTTTAATAAATATATAAATTTCTAATTTTGTCATGTATATTAATTTTATGTCACAATTATAAAAAAATTATAACCAAATATTATAGTTTTTGTGTTAAAAATGACGAAAATTAGTATTTATAAAGTTACAGTGATTTAAAAAATATCATAAATATTGTTTAAACAATATAAATACTTGTTTGTCCCCTCCAAATGGTTGCTGATTTTAAATAATATAAAAAAAACAAAATTATTTTAAAAAAATATTAAAATCGGAGCTGTTCTTGAGATCTTTCAAATTTTGGCTGTTTTATGCATTCATTGACGCTAATAATAAGTGGAACATCCTTCAGAGCGAATTACGTCACGGCACTGTAAGTGTTATTTTCTGTCGTGTGTATTTCAACAGTCTTTTCATTGTTTATTTGGTTTAATAAGGTACCTTGTGGTTCCTAGCGCCTAATTGCCTAGTGAGTTGAGATACCAAAACAAAAATTTTAAATCATGAAACGAGGATTACTGAAACAAACAGCTCTAATTTGCTAAGAGTTGATTTATCGAACAAAGTTAGACAGTTTTCCAGCAGAATATAAAAATGTTAAAACAACAATAGTTCGATATGAGGATTGGTCCATACAATAGGCTTTAATTATAAAAATGTTTCAGGATAACTTAAATTTAGAGGTTATATTTTTAAGATCTGTTTACATTAATTTTTGTACTATTTTATAATTTTTAAAATAAAGTAAAAACTTACTTCACAGAAATAATCTGAACACTTTGGAGACACAGATTCTGGATCAGGTCGCGCGAGATTCAGACAATGTTTCATCATTTTAATATGTGGAACGTAAACGAATAACTTCTCCGGAGTTTTTATGGATGTTCTAAACCCTTAAGGGGCCGCACACTGGTTACACACTTTAGAATTTATTATTTAAATAAAATATAAAATAATGCAATTTTTGCTACGCACCTTATGTTTACTATTTGCAGGGACGTGTGTCACGAACAACGCCATGACTAAGGAAAGCGATTGGGCGGACATTTAAAACTTAAAATAAAAATTGTATTATATTCTTAAGAAATCTTTATTTCCTTAAAGTATAATATACATTATTTTAAATAGCAGATACTTTAAAATATAATGAAACAGTTTTTAAAAATAAGTCATCATTAGACTTCGGAATTAATGAAAATGCATATTGTTAAATTTTTCCATTTTAAAAGAAAAAGTTATATATCTGAATGAGTTACTTCTTTTTAAGGAAATTATTATTAATTTTAATTTGCATATATTGCATATTTTGACCTCCTTCGTCATATATTAATAAATCGTGCATATTTAATCATGACTTTGGTGGTTTATCAGATCATTTTTTAATTAAGATAAAGAAACGAACATTTTTGTTTGTTTTTTTTAATATGCCAAATGTCACGACTTTCTGAAATAGAAAAATCGGTGGTATCAATTATTTCTATATTATATTAAATGAGATTACAGATTCTTCAGGCCACTACATTAAACACTTATTGATTGATATCATAGTAAAAAATTATAAAGAAAAGTCCTCTTTAACTGCATCAAAAAAGACAAATAATTTGACAGTTATACGTTCTTTTTTTTACCCGATGGTGTGCCAAGCAAAAATGTTTTAATATTTCTGACAAATGCCGCGTTGCATATCACTAAAGAAGCCCAGAATTTAAACACCTTTTATAAAATATGTTACTTAAAAAATAGTGTACACCATTGTACACTTTTTTACGTAAGCGCTATTATCGAAGGCGTATTTTAGCACTTTGTAGGTAAAAAGTAAAAAATAGTGTAAAATATTACTGAATAACAAACATACTCCGTATATGTTTAGCTCACATGTTGAACTTTATGACCGATGAAGTAAGACAGCAGTTTTTCCAGGTGAATTAGTTAATTGGGAAAATAAAAAATATATGTTAAAGCTCTTTTAAAAGTACAATAAGCGTTTACCAAATATGTTCTTGCCTCCCACGCCTTTTTAACCAAAATGGTAAACAGCAATAAAATATGTAATTTAGTACACCAAACATGTTGAGGCAGTAAAATTATTAGTTCCCAAACTTATTGATTCATGGTGTTTAGCTTTGCAAGAATGTAAAGGATTATTAACATATAAATTTGTTACACAATTTATTTTTTCTCGAAGGCAAATATGGATTTGTATTTGATATAATTTAAAAATTAGGAAATAAGAACATGTTTCTTTTAAAAACTATAGGTTTAATTACTGATTTTGAAGAACCGTGTAAAGACGTCACTGGGAAAATAAAAACAGCTGTTCTTAAAAAATTAGGGAACGTATTTGACAAAATTTCATTTTTATTTGAAAATTTAATCTTTACAAAATTTTGGCTTAGTACTAATAAACTTTAAAAATGCCCCATCACTTTAATTAACGTAGATCAGTCATTTTCGGTTTTACACGTAAATGCAAACCGAAAAAAAAAACATAAATTTTTGCCTGAAAACATTGAAAAATATATATTTTATTTGCATAAATTTGCATATTTTTTAAAAGATATTTTATTTATTATTATTTCGAAGTCTAGTCATCATGCCTACTGGCGACTTCTTTCTACATAACAATCTTTGAGGTATCCGATATCATAAGTACTTCCTAAATAATCATCCTTTAAATAAATAATTTGTGATTCAATACGTATAATTAACAAGGTTATATTTATTCACGTCTAGTTCTAAGTATAACAAATATATTTAATTAGGTAGAAAAAGTATAGATTCATATTATATGTATTTTTTAAATTTTAAAATTTAAAATAGGTCAAAAACAATGCAAACAAAATATTACAATTTACATAGTTTTTAGCTTCTCTCAGCTTCATAGAGACAAGTAGGTTAATGTACGTATTGTGTTCCTTTAAAATGGCTTAACTTTAAAATTGTCGAAAACCATGAGCAGCAAATCTGCATTAGTTCTGTTTGGGTATGTAGCCTTTATTTCCATTTAGCTTTTATGATCAAAAATAAATAAAAGTAAACTATGGTTCTAGCAAAACGTAATATTGGGATTAATGTAATGCAACTTTGTTTTGAATTAACTGTACTGAGTGTGTGTCCCTTTAGTTCATGCACGTTAAAAACACAACTGATACATTAATTAATGTAACAAAATTATTTTTTTTTTATTATCTGATTTTAGAAATGTTGTAAGCTTTAAGTAAAAAAATCTAAAAACTATTGTTGCAAATAATCCCAAAAGATCCCATTTAAAAGAATCCAAGCATTTGTCTTACATATGTTTATCATTAAACCATTATAAATGACAATTTTTATTTTCGCACAAAAAATAATGAATAACTTAGTTATAAAAAACACATAAAACACACAAGTAGTGTGTTTATTTTATTCATATTAATTTTTGGTAATTATTTACAAGCGGGGTCAACCCGATTTTTGGCCATAAAAAATAGATGAATTGATGGATCGTCCTTTTTTTTTTATTCTTTGTTTTTACGGCGGATTTATCGTGATGACGGAGAAAATATTAAAAAATTAATATTTCAATTAAAAACTCAACTTTGAAAGTTTAAAAAATCATTATTTTAGCAAATAATCTTAAGTAACTTTTATTCCCATTGTCTTCAAGTCTATTTTATTATTCATATTTATTTTTTTGCAATCAACGTTTAATAACAAATTTAAAAAAAAATGATGTCAAAAGTAGTTTTGGTTTGTTTTTTAAAATTATCTGTTTTTATGTATTTTTCAAAAAATATATATTAAAAACATTAAAAAAAAACATAAAATAAAACTTTTACCCAAAAACATGAGATCAAATGTATTCGCCGCTATCTAGTCGCAAGACCGATTTTTTGAAATTTCAAAGTTTATTTTTTAGTTAAAAAACTTACTTTTTTAATCTTTTTTTTTTCAAATTGTCAGTTTTTTTTATTTATTTAATAAAAATATCAAAAACATCAAAAAAATATAAACTAAAAATTTTATCCAAAAACATGAAAACCAAAATTTTTTTACCCTTTAAAGGCAAAAAAGCTATTAAAATCTTAAATTTTTCCTTTTACGATATTTTTCATTATTAATGCGCCGCAAAAACAAGCAGAATCCAAAATTAAAAAAAAAAATATTTTTTTACCTAGATATGGCCGAAAAAGAGAAGTTCGCCTTGACAGCAGAACTTATGACACGATCATATGAAGTGAAAAAAATATGTTTTAGTTAAGACCATAAACTAGAACTTGGATGAAGAAAAAAAATCAAAATTTAATTTTTGGTAATCTTTTTTGCAAAAAATGCAAATTTTGTTGAAATTTGCTCTACATTTTGTTTTTAATAGTTGTAATTGAAAAAAAAATTCTTTGTCCAAGTCCTTGTAAATTTTATCTTAAAAACCGGTGTAAAATTTCGAGAAATCTTGACAACCGACTTTAAAAACACAGTTTCGAGAAAAAACGCGTTTAAAGTTTTGAGTAACAATAAAACTGAAAACATTCTACAAGTACCGTCCGCTAACTGAGTTCTAGAAACTTTCGGCATTTTTAAGTAAAATTTTTAACGGATAACCTTAACCTTAAATAAACATTCTATTTTAACAAATAATTACCAACTGAAGTACAATAGACGAGCAGCTGCACCGATAAACCTGCGGTGCGCTGAGCCTACCTGGCCTTGAGCGCGCAATTTCCCAAGACTATCTCCGAAACTATTACTCGGATCGACTTGAAAATTAGGGATAATATTCTAAAAATGTTGTAAAAATTAATAGGACAGTGAAACATTTCAATTTTTTAAAACCGTAAAACCCATGTAACCCCTTACACATCGTACAGTATTGTGAAAAGAAAGTTATATGTGTGTAAAAAAATTAACAAAAAAATGATTTTACACGATAATTACTTTAACACTAAAGACAAACAATCTTTAGTTGTCTATAGTGATAAAGTAATGTGATAATATTTTCTTCTGGCAAAACACCTAATGCAAAAAAATGGAAGGTAGTAAAAAATGGATCGTTATATACATAATCTTTTCGAAATAAAGTATACAAAGTTAAAAATCAAAATTTAAGACTATATTTGGTAAAAATAATTTATTATATACTATCTTATTCTATATTAATTTCGCTAATAATACTACTTTTGACGTGTTGAATAAAGTTCCTTCACATTTAAATTTTTAACTTGTCTTTATCTAACATACCGCTCGTACTGCGCACAATTTATTCAATTACCTATTAACTAAATCACAATAAATATACAGCAGTACAGTAGAAGATTATTTTTTTTTGTGTGCTGCAGCTATTTGAATTTTAATTGGTGCTTTTTAAAAGGGTTTTTACAAAAAACTCTGTACTTTCTTTTTTTTTATGCTGCTTGAATCCTACTTTTTATTTATTCAGCGACTGTAATCTGCTGCATTACCTATCACAACAATGCTATTAAGTGGCCTTAAAAGGCACTGTACATAGTATCTAAAAATACTTACACATGAGACTAGTACTGCAGAACTGAATAATACAAACCATTTAACTGAACAATACAAACCATTTAACCTCTGGCGATTTTAGCGTTATTTTTTTAATATATGTAAATTTATCTACAATTTCAATATATATTTTAATTTACCTTACGAATGTACTAAAGGTACACCATATCTTAAATTCTCAATTATTATTACCACAACTGGAATAATATGATACATGGGACAGGCAATAATTTGTAATAACATTCGAAAATCAATAAATGGGAATTTATTATTCATTATAAACTGAATTTCATAATTTATAGCCTCAGATGCACAGTATATGATATTTGTATTTTATGGATAGTCTATTTTTATAATATAGGTAAAAGAATAGTCATATGTGTGTTATATTTTAATTTTTCATCTAGTGTGACAAGATCAGCCAAAAATTAATCCATATACTTTACTTACTTTCTGTTTACTTAATGTTATCTTCTCAAACTTTTTTTATAGAGAGCCTTACGATTTTGTTACTTGTGTGAAATGTACCATTAAACAGGAACAATTGTCTGCTTTCAATTTCTAAAAAAAATTAACATTGCATTCATGACAAAAGAAGAGTTGACGATGAGTTAATCAAGAGCAATGTTTTTTTTACAACATAACTAATTACAGTAAGATTTTCTTAATTACTTTTTAATAAGGTATAAGAGGATTTAAAAAATTTAAAGAAATAAAAAAGGTATATCATATCTTCAAAAATGCAACATTTTACTTTTCTGAATGACTTAAAAACCGAAACCCCCAAAACAGTATTACAAGTTTAATAGAAATTACCAATAAAATTATACATAACTTTAAACGGTTTTTCCATTTCTCAATATATGTACCACCAGTTTATTGCAAAAAAACGTGACAATAAAAAAGTGTAAGGATAATTAATTAATTATAAAACAAGGTATAAACAAATAAAAATCTTATAGCTAAAACTAATTTTTTTTTAAATCATTAAATATTTCTATTTTTTAAAGTCTATTTTTGAAATATAGCTAGCTATTTATATGCCACAAGGTAACCTCTTAACAATTTTGTAACTTTTATAGAAATAAAAGCTTTTTAAACAACTCAATCTTTGCATCGACAATCAAGTTAAATTGCTGTAATGCAAATGTCTAAATCCCTAATTTATTGTTTTAATAATCTGATACCTCTTAAAGGAAATTAATATATTTTCATTACTTTGAATTTTGACGTTCTTCCCGCGCTTAGTATTTATTATATGAATATGAACATAGGTTTGGCAGGGTTTATAAATCCCACTTGAAACCCTTCTCTAAACACGATAAATTTACATACAAAGTTTGTTGGCATTGCTGCGATTTCGGATTTGTAATGGTTATACTTGTTTGTTTTGTACATTTTGTAATAAACGATATTTAAAAAAACTAGGGAAAGACAAGCATGCACAGGAATAACAGTTTTATATGCATTTTTCTACAGAAACAATTTAACCCGAATTACATAGTAAAACACTTATTTAGATTTGATTTGCATAGTAAGTTTTTTTAATAAAAACAAATCAAATTTATTTAAAAAATAAAATTAAGACTGTTCTTAACATTATTTTTAAATGGAGAACAAGTGTAACATTTTTACGTTTATTCTTATTCTAAAATAAATACGACTAAAATTAGTCAAAATATTTGAAAGTTTCCTGAGAATATATTATGTTGTAAGTAATATTTTGCTCGGTTTCTCAAAATTTTACCATTTTTTCAACAAACACCCAATTTCTTTCTATAAAATATTTTGCAAAGTACTGCAAAATTCAGAAACAGTTATTAAATTTTTAATAATTATAACGCAATCTCCCTAAATCTTGTAATACCAGGTTGAAACCACTGTTTCCCCAACATAAAACACTTTTTTAATACGTAACCCCTTACTTAAAAACAGTGACCAAAGGATTCGACATTACAATAAATTAGGGGTTGCGTAAACAAGGCAAAAAATTGTATTTTAATCAGTCATCTACATAAACTAAAACAAAACAAGTGTTGATTTATAAAATATTTTTCTTTTCTCTTTTCCCTCTTTTGTTGTTTCCCGTATGTTTAAGGATATTCAATACAAAAGCTTAGTTTTTATTTACAATAAATATATAAAAATAATCTTTATTGACACACACATTAGCTAGTCACTTCCACAAATTTAATTGTTTTTTATCACCACTTTTTTATACTTTCGTAATAAAATATAAATTGTTAATTCAAATTTTTTGTTAAAAAAAATTATTTCTTAAGCTATTTTATTAAACGCTAAATAAAAAAATTTGGTATACTAAATACAATAAATAAATAATTACAATGTAAGTCTAGTATTTAAAAAAAAGTATTTTTTATTAAAAAAGGTAGATTTAATACAGCCCTTGTTTTAAATGTAAACTAATTACTCTCTTCTACAAAACATTTATAACCGATGAGTAAATAGACCCTATTTACTCATCCAAGAGATTTATTATTTGGGTTTTTCATTTTATTATTTTTAAAAAAAGTAAAAGTAGACTTTTTTAGCAGTTTTTTTAAATGTGACAAATTAAAGTAAGATTTAAAACAAACTTGACGATCTGTCAATTAAATAGTCTCTTTTATAGTACTCCTCCGTTTAAACACAAACAATAGCTCAATTAAAATACAATATATAATGCTCTACTATACAGACTAAATTAAAAGTGGAGAGTTTTTCTTTAAAACCTAATCTTTATAACAAAACTAAAAGATAAAAATAACCATAATTCAAAAATAGAGAACTCCTAATTAAAATGCGTATTCTATCAATACTCTCTAAGCATAAAAATAAGTTTAAAAAATAGTTAAATAATACGCGAAAATTAGTTGCATAAAATAACTTGGTTAACTATAAAGTCTTGTGCAAAATTCGAGGTTAAATCAATATACATGTTGTAAAACATGGAAAATTTAGATTGGTAATCTTAAAAAAAGAATATAAATTTAGCATACATATGTCCCAGGTCAATATTTTACTATCTTAAATGTATAAAAGTCATTGCAACTAGTTTTAGCCCATATAATTATATTAATGGACAATTTCAAGTACCAATAGATGAAGTATGAAGAGTTTGAAAGTCCGGGGATTGACAGTTAAGAGTTTGGATCTGATGCCGGTATTCGACTACCCCCATGGAAGAGGTACACCCGCACCAAAGTAAGGCGGTCGATGTCCGGAAATGGAGTTAACAAGAGAAAAAATGAACAAAATAGTAAAAGAAATGCACTATTAATAAAAGCTTTCGCTTGGTTTGAAAAATACAAATAACAATGGGAAAATTTAATTTTATTGCACAGGACGGGAAAACAACACAACTAGGATGTGACGGCAAAGTAAACACACTTCATTTTGCAGGACATATTTGACAAAAGTGTTTTCTAAAAATATAAATAAGATTTGCAATATAATAAATATTTTTTTTTATAGAAAACACAAAAACATTAAAAAATTGCGTAAGAGTAAACATATCTTGTTTAATGCTTGCTTTCAAAAGTTCAAATAAGAAATAAGTTGTTATTGAACTTCTAAGTAGAATTGTTGTTAACATAGCGCACTTTATTAAATATTTTCTTAACTCAACTTTTTACTTTAAAATCATGATACGTAACAGTTTTTAAAATTTTAATGAAAATGAAAATACATTTGAAAATGTCTTTTTTAACTTATTTACTAAAAAATACTACTCATCAAAAAACTGAGTAATAATTAGTTAAGTATTATTTATACTTATATTAACTTCATATAAGCCTTTATGGCCTGACCTAAATATAAAAAAAACATGATTTTATAAATCACTCATATTATACACCAGCAAAAAAATTATAAGGACCTGAATAGGAACAACACAAATTTTAAAAGTGTTTATGTTTAAAAGGCCCAAAATAAAAAAAAATAGTTTAGAACCTTTATAAAACAAATAACCTTTGCTCTTAGAACATTAGAAATTTCTCATTAAAAAAAATATAGGGCAAGATATTCAAGGCTAAATAAAATATAAATTCTTGGACTTGCATTGTCTTAATTTATCCAAAACACCACGTGTGTAGTAAGTATCTCCGGCCATTTGCTTGCCTTTTGAGAACAGGATACCCCTATAGGAAAGCAATTCGCTGATTTTTTTAAAACTTAGGTAAAATATTCACGACTCTCAAATATACTTGTGTTTTATTTTGTATTTTATTAAACATAATAAGAAGATATACAATTGCAACATAAATTTAAAAAAAAAATAACAAATGGCAATTTACTTTTAGGTTTTTACCCGCAACTATTTTCTAAAGCAATAAATATTGCTTCCATAAAAAAGCTGAACCTTAAAAGTAAGCGTTGCTAAAAGTATGTTTATAACAATTTAACACAGATATGTTTTTTTTAAATTGGGCAACTTTTTATCAATACTTGCCGATTTTTCTTTTATACCAGATTATTTTTATATTAAAAAGAGTTTTTTTTAAACCACTAAAACATAGTTTATTCGATACAAAATTTCATGCTCTACAAAACGACTTTATACCTATTTTTGCTAAACATGGCATATATTTTTGAATAATGTAGAATATTTAAAATAATTACAAACATACCCCGTTTTTAAAAATATAAGCTCAATCTTAATACCACTTTGTATTTTTATTATATTTAGGCAATTTTAAAATTGCTTGTACGAATTTGTTCCTTATTCGAAGTGATGATCAATAGCCTAAAAATAAATTTGAACTTAGAAGTTAAGAATAACTTTTGCAGTTTTATTAATGCACAGTGACGGCCATTAAATCTTGGGTAAAAAAATTATCAAATTTTGACTTTTCTGACAATTTTTGTAAATCGCTCTTTTTCACATTGTTTTACTTTTAATTACTTTATATAAGGCAATAGGTAAAAGAAAATATTTATATTTTATAAAAACTAAGAAATTATTAACTTAATTAACATTTTAATATATTTAAACAAATTTAAATATCCTTTCAAACAAATTTAATATTTTATTGCTGCTCCGTTTTTTTAGGACAGAGTTGATTTAGCCTTCCAGGCATCGAATGGGCCAAAGCCCGGGCGTAGTCCGGATTTCCTCCTTACTTATTCCACGCCTCTAAAATTTTATTTTTAAGTTCGTTTATATTTTGCGGCCTAAACTAATTTACCTTTTTATTTTTTTAACTAATAAGCCCCAAATATTTTCCATAACATTTAAATCCGGACTAAGTGCGGGCCACGGTAAAACCCTGATACGCTGCTATTCCATCCATTCATGGACTTGCCAGGGAGTATGAACGGGACACTGTTCTTGCTAAAAGATAAAATGTCTGTCCGGAAATCGATCCAGTACAGAAGGAAGCATGATATTTTGTAGTAAAAATAACATACACCAAGTCCTTGTGCACTCAGCCACCCCCAAACATTTACCGAAAATCGACCACTACTTCTGTTCTTTTGGGTATATTTTTCATCAAATTGTGTTCCTGAGACCTGTATACCCTAACTATTCCATTCTAACACGACTGAAACACTTTTTTATCGGTGATTATTATATTTTTCCAAAAAATCGGAGGTTTCAGGTAAAATTGTAGAGCAAATCCAATGCGTTGTTCTTTATTTGCATTTGTTAAAAACGGTTTTAAGGCTGCCGGGTGGCAGCGCAATTCGGATATTTTTTTTCTTATTTTTTGCCGTGCCGTTCTAACCGATGCTGGGAAATTGCCTTCCGTTTTTGCTGTAACTACAGATTTAAATGGTTGGTTTGTCAAAACATTAACTAAATTATTGTCTTGTTTGGGGCGACCACTTCCAGCTCTTCTCTCAAAGGAGTGTGTTTCCTGCCATTTTTTTTTAACAAAATAAATAGTACTCTGTGGTATATTAAGCTTCTCCACATCCCTTTCTGGCCAACCTCTCTGCTGAATATAATGAATAATTAATACTTTTTGATCCAAAGTTAAGTTTGACATTTTAAAAAATATTTTTAGGCACTGACAACGGACACCTGTTCCTTTATTAGGTTTTTCAACAGGTATTTACATACTGTAGAAGGTGGCATAAGCCCATTTTCCGAAATGAAAAAGATTTGCCCAAGATTGGCCGTTACTGTACACTTTGTATTCTTCTTAACACATTTCGCAGCACAAATATAGTTAGGACTGCTGGTAAAGTATATGTTTAGTCAAAAAAAACTTGGCTTGCATGGTAGCACCCTGAGGTGTTTATGAAGTGATAAAGTAGAGGGTAATTTCATCAAAATTTATGCAAGCTTGAAGGGAATACGCTCGTGAAATTTTATCGCCAGCCAGGAAAGAAATTTAAGGCTTTGTTATCACCTCATATTTTTTAAATTAGACGTCCTGACTATTACTTAGTGTTAAATAAAAATATTTATTACCATGTCCCCGAAGCTTGGCCGTAAAGGTAAGTAATATTTTTTTAATATCCCTTTTTGGTTTTATCGATACCGGAGCAGTGTTACTTATTTGATGATGCTGTTGAATTTTAATTAATGATTAACTTCGCTCGCTGGCATTTTCTGACTTTTTAAAGCGATTGCACGTTTATTCTACAGTCTGTCCTGTATAAGAATGTCATCTACTTAAATATTATAAAAAAAGAATATAGTAAAAAAAATAAATTAAATGAACAGGAATTATGGGGGTGTGCGAATAGTTGTCGAATGGAATATTGGAGCTATTCGAATAGTTTAAACTATTCGAGTAGTTCAAACATTTTTTTTTTAAATAATTGATAAGCTAATTTTAAGAGACGTGGTAGGTATTTAAAAATAACAATGCGAACGAAGCGCCTAAACTCTCGATTTAAAATTAGGTCTTTAATTAATAATATAAAGTCTTGTCCATAAAACTCCTCTTTATAACACTACATTTTAAGGTTAATAATCCAAGAAAAAAAATTGACAAAACTAATTTAATATATTTTAGTATAAGTAACCACCACAACAACTTTCCAATATAATGGATTTAATATTAATGAGTTACATTCAAATACAATAAAATAAAATTGCCGCCAAAATTAATTCCTATTTTCTGCATAATCAAAAAAAAATAGTTTTTAATTAGTGTATCCCAATTATTGAGAAGATTTCAAATCATTTAAATATTCGTTTTTTTTTATATATATATTATATATATATATATAAAATATATATATATATATATATATATATATATATATATATATATATATATATATATATATATATATAAATATATATATACCTATAGTGAATATCTTGTTCGATGGGAGAACCATCAATTTGTATCCTGCTCAATTCTGGTCACTTGTGAGAGCAAGAAAGACAGCCCCTGAGATTCCTAGTGTGGTCGTGCACAATCACAAGGAATGTATAAGTAGTCAAGAATTG
>JAHBCN010020995.1:0-14591 GCA_019359885.1 Listronotus oregonensis | reverse complement strand
TGTTTTTATTATTAATATATTAAATTTTGGAAAAGGCCCCCTCGCAGTCATCTTTGCAAGTATGACGTTTGACATTTGATGGCCACCTTTTTTCAACGCACGTAAGCCTTTTAAAATATATCTCATAAAATAACCAACCTTTAAGTCACATGGTTTTGACGGACGTTTAACATTTGACATTTGATCGCCGCCATTTTTTTAACGCATGGTAAGGCCCAAGATATATTTACACGTAACCTAACTTTTCTAAGTCACATGGTTTTGACGTATGACGTTTGACATTTAATTTTGACCGCCGCCATTTTTTAGCGCATGCGCAATACTCTAAAATAAACCTCACCCAAGATTCCTAACTTTTAAATGACGTCAAGATTTCGAGATATAAAGCTCCTCCGGAGGTGGAGGTTGCAGAACGAATCATCTCTCCCTACTATTGATAATTCTTCCGTAGTCTGGGTTTTGTTTAATTTTATCTCCATACCTAAAAGTGAAAAAAATTAGATACACAGATAAGTTAAAAACTGGAGTAATTTTTTACCATGTTTTAATATTTTTTTTTGCAGCCTCAATAAATTTATCCTTTATTAATTCGCTACAAAGAACATAGTCAGGTGCTAAACAAGTCTGTCCTGCATTATAGCATTTTCCCCACATAATTGTGTTAGCTGCTGCTTCTACATCTGCGGTGTCACCAAGATAAACGGGATTTTTACCTTAAAAACAATTGGATCAATATTTTTTAATGAGATTACTAACTTTCTTTTGTTAGACTTTAAAAATATTCTAATTTTTCTCTTTACCTCCTAATTCCAGAGTTACGGGGGTTAGATATTTGACAGCTGCAGAATAAACAATTTTTGCTACAGCTGGATTTCCGGTGTAAAAAATATAATCAAATCGCTGAGCTAAAAATTCAAAAAAAAACGATTTTATTTAAGGTTAATGATCCTATGAAATAAATTCATGTAAAATATAATACAGAACCTATCGAATTTTGCTTTTTGATTTTTCCACAAACACACTTCTACCCTAGGAAAGCGCATTCTTAACTGCGAAATATAATTGAACCATATTCGATTGGAGTTGGGTCCAGGGTTTAGTTTTTGGCACGAAAAATACATTTTAGAACGATGGAGCTACATGCCACAGTGCAGTGATTATAATGGAGTCTTGGTCCTTAAAGGTGATTTTCGCGGTTATTTTGGTACCGGAATTATTTAATTGGAGGTACAAAAATTTTCGATAATCACAAAACACGGCTCGATAGCAGATTAGCGGAATATATAATATTCGACGCACGTTCTACCGGGTGGTGCGTCGCTGAGCGGAACATAGGAAATCCCATGTAAATTTTAAGAGGGTCAATTATTATTGGTTCCCTTGTACATTTTATAGAAAAAATGTAAGATAACTTTTTGAAGAGACAAATCTGACAAGTCCTCGTGCCAAGTTTCAAAAAATTTTAATAAGCGAATCTTGAATTATTCAATAAAATGTAATTGCAAAATTATCAAATTTTCGGTTCAGGTAAAACCAAACAGGCACCAGTAAAATGAATATTGTCCCTGACGTAAGGAAAAGTGTCAATAAATCAGTGACAGTCGGTATTTAAAAGAAAAATGAATTATTCAATCGACGAAAAAGTATCCATAATTAAGTGGCATTATGCGAGAAACAGTTTTAGAGCAGTATCTGAAATGTTTTCAGTTTATTTCCCCACCAAGCCCATTCCGTCCATTTCAACTATTAAACGTATTGTTAGTAAGTTCGAGTCCAAAGGTACCGTAATAAATAATTGTAAATGTTCAACTCAGGATATCGAAAATAGAGCCGAAGAAAGAGAGAACAGAGATCTTATTACTACTATGTGTGGAGGAAAACAAAATGGTTAGTACGAGGGTTCTTGGGCAAGAGGTAAATAAACATCATACAACGGTATTGCGTTCTTTGAAAAAACACAAATATTATTCGTATAAATTAGAAAAAAATCAAGCGCTGCAGGAAAAAGATAAAGAGCAAAGAATGGCATTTTGTTTTGAAATGATGGAAAGAGCAAATAACGATAAGAATTTTTTAATAAATATTTGTTTAACCGATGAATGTACATTCACCCTCAACAATGAACCAAATGTTCAGAATTGCCGGTATTGGAGCCAAGAAAATGAACATCGCTTTGTTTATACTTGAACACAATATCCCCAAAAACAAATGTATTCGTGGGAATTATCGGACACCATATCATTGGACCCTTTTTCATGGACATAACCTGACAGCAGAAACCTATTTGGACTTATTTCAAAATCAAATTGACTGCCTTGAAGAAGTTGTTCGAGAAGATTAAATGATCTGGTACCAAATGGATGGTTGCCTCCGCCCATAATGCCTCGTGCTAGAGAGTACCTGAAAAATGCTTTTAGCGGCAACGAATGGACACGAATTTGCTGACAATACGTTTAATGGTTGAAATGAACCAGATAGGCTTGATGGGAAAATAAATTGAAAATATTTCAGATACTGCTATTGGTTTAATCAATTGTAGTATAATAAAATTATTTTTTTAATGATCGATAGAAATAATTGTTATTAGTTAAACTTAATTGTTACATTAAATAACGGTTTGATAAAAGAATAATATTAACGTGTTTTTTACTTTGAATGTAATGGTTGTAAGATTGATGAAACGAAAAAAAAAACATTCTTTGTATTTGGCTGCAGGTCAGATTTGACAAAGCCTTGTAACAAATTGTTTGCTGGTGGCTGGTGTCTGTTTGGTTTTACCTGAACCGAAAATTTGGTAATTTTGCAGTTACATTTAATTGAATAATTCAAGATTAGCTTATTAAATTTTTTTTAAACTTGGCACGAGGGTTTGCCAGATTGGTCTTTTTAAAAAGTTATTTTACATTTTTTGTGTAAAATGTACAGGGGAGCCATAATTAACTCCCTTAAAATTTACATTGGGTTTCCTATGTTCCGCTCGGCGACCCAACTCAGTTGCAATTACTATTACCAACTTATAAATTAATTAAAACTAACTTATATGATAAATACACAAACATACTAAATAATAAGAACATAAGCAAAATACAATCCCAGAAACCTTGCAACAATTTTAAAATTATATTTGCAGCGTTCAAGTAGTGGAGTCTCTTATAACAAAAAGTCGCATCAGTCACATATACATCCAACACACATTAAAGATTCACTAATCTCATTTGATGTTTAAAACGCAGTAATGAGGAATCAAAAAAATCAACATTAAGCCGATTTGCACCTCCAATGATTCCCTCGACCGGAGAATGCCTTCCATAGTTGCACCTTCTAAAATTTGGAGCGAATGTAAGACGATGTCGAGTATTACAAGGTGGAATAAAGAGATCATATTTATCAAGCAGTTCCTTACAATTACTACTGGAATTTAAGATTTTTAATAAGAATGCTTGATCACTATCGTACGTCTAGTTTTAAAAGTGTCAATTCTTCTATTGTCCTCAATTCAAGAAGTGTGTGGAATTGGAATATTGGAATATTAAGCCTATGTGCTGCGTATCCCAAACCTTTTCAAAGCATACACATGGTTCCCGTATATAGGAGAACATACAACTGATGTAAATTCAAGTAAGAGCCCCCTAAATTCACGAGTGACCCTACACACGAATCCCAACATTTTTGTGCCTTATTAATAATATGATCAAAATGCAGCTAAAAACTCATGCCGCTGTATAAAACGACACCAAGATCGTTCATGGATGCAACTTTCTCTAGTTGTCTGCCACTGATGAAGTAATGAGCTGGTATTGGGTTCAGAATTCTATGGAACGACAATGACTTGCATTTACCTACCTATATTAAGCTCCAGATTGTTTCTGGTGCACAACAAGGATATTAAATCTAGATCTCTTTGTAACTTTTGTTGATCTAAAGGTGACTTTATAGTTGTAAAAATGTTCATATTATCAGCGAATAATAAAAATACAATGTTTTATAACAGATCCAATATTATTAATAAAAATGTTTAAAAGAATTGGTCCCAGATGACTTTCCTGAGGTACACCAGAAGTCACCAGAATACTCCCTGAATGTGATCCCTTTACCGTGACAATTTGTGTTCTGTCATGTATATAGCTCTGGAGCCACTTGTACAACGCACCATTAAGTCCGATTCCGTATTAAAAGGTGCTTGTTAGGTACTCGCCGGTACTAACAAGACTGACATCCCGTGAAACAGTATAAAGAAAAATCCCCATAAAACCCCAAAAAATCTAAATCTTTATCTACGTTTAGATGGCAAGTCTACCACTGTTTTCAAGATAAAATTAGCGTATAAAATTTACCTAAAAATTACATACTAATAATATAATCATAATATATATATAATATCAATAAATTAAAAAAAACATATCAGAAATTCTGGCTTTATCTAAAGTTTCAAATGAATAATATAAAAAAAGTTAACCTGGTAAGGTACGTATAATATATTTTTCTTCAATTGTGAGTTGAAATATTTAACATGTTTAACTCTATACCTTTTTTTAAAAGAAC
Source organism: Listronotus oregonensis (assembly GCA_019359885.1). Lineage (NCBI taxonomy): Eukaryota > Metazoa > Arthropoda > Insecta > Coleoptera > Curculionidae > Listronotus > Listronotus oregonensis. The sequence continues at coordinate 10,049 of JAHBCN010020995.1, read as the reverse complement.
TGTATATACAAGTAATTATTTAACACTTACCCAAAATTGCTGTTGTTTCTGGAATTCCTCCATTGTATACATGAAAACAACTAGCATCGATATATTTTGGTAATTCATCTTCTAGAAATTTTGCTGATAGGGGCGATACTTCTGACGGTTTGATAACGGCACAATTTCCAGCTGCTATCGCCCCAACCAAAGGAGATAATGTTAAAGCAAAAGGATAGTTCCAAGTTCCTATTATAAGTACTACTCCATAGGGCTCTGGTTGGATAAAAATCTAAATAGGAAGTATCGGCAATTTAAAAATAATTACTTAAATAGGGTCATTTAAGAAATATGTACTAGGTGATAAAGAAAGGTAAACACATAGTTGTTATCTTATTTTAATAATATTTTGCAGGCTTATTTATTTTTAGTCTAGTAAAAAATAATTAAATTTTCATCATTTAGCCCTTCTTATGTACGGCTTATCTTTAGTGTCCGACCAAACGTTAATTTTTAGCCGAAGCTAAAGCTGATTGTTCAGGTTGTTGCACAAACACATCTTGCAACTTGGAAGCAATTTTTTCTATAGCCACAAGAACGCAAATATTTCTTCTAAATTTTTATAAAACAATAAAAATCTAAATTTAAAGAGTAAATTTCCCTTTTAATTGTGACCACACCACTTTAATACATTTAGATCATTCTTAAAAATTCCTTTACCGATCTAAAATAACTAAGCAAACAAAGAAAGCCGTTGCGTCGGCATGGTTTCGTAAACTCGTGTTGACATAGCGCATCCAATGAAGTCTCGAGATTTCACCCGCCAGAAAACAAGCGCATGAAATAAAGAACGAAGAAGAGGTCGGATGGCAAAGTCCCTGCGTCGGGAGACTGGGGACAGGTAGTGTGTCTGGTGGAGTTAACCATGGCTGGGAAGTTCTCTAATTTTATTACGTTAAGAACGTAAAAAATTTCTATACCATTTTCAAGAAATTCACCGAAATGTTTCTATTTAAATAATTTAATGGAGTGTAACTTTCCATGGTAGTTAATACTACTTTCTCAGTTCTAGCAGAAGAAAATTGGCTATTACATCTTTTCTCTGTAACCATATTAAATTAGGTCGATGTATTGCTGATGGCATTTTACCTTTTAAATTTCCTATTTTTTTATTATATAACTTACTTGATCCCCCTCAAAGGGCGCTGGCTTTTTAGGCTTGGTGGGCTCCATCCAATCCCGAAGGTTGTCAAGAGCATTTTGAATATCGCTTTTTAAATGATTAATTTCACAGGAAATATGTCTCAAATGTGGGTTTTTTGTTATCCTTAGCTAAGACGTCTACTATCTTCGATTCATTTTGTTCGACGAATTTTAAAAGTCCTGTTTGAGATAAAAAAAACAAATTTAAAACATAAGTCTTTACATGATTTGTATATGATTGTAGCTGATTTACAATAAAACAAGTACATAATATGAATACAAGCTCTATTGCTGACAATATATAGGGTGTTCCAATTCTATTTAGACATAAAATATATTCGCCCCTGTACATGATAAAAAAACTTTTAATAATTTTAATACAAATATTATTGCCTTACAGTTATTGTATTTATTAAGGATATAACTAAAAATACGAGATATCTTGTATGTCTAGCCTTTTAAATCTGATGTCTGACCAAAACAACTTTTGATTGATTAGTCGTGACGGCACGGAGCAGACTTCTGTTGCCACTTTTATAAGATATCTACTTTTTTGGTAGATTTACACTGGTTTTTCGTACATTTTGGTAGGCAACTTTTTTTTGGTGGATATTTAATAGATTTTAAGTTTTTTGTTATGATCCGATAATGAATACAGGGATGTGAAAGTAGATCCCTGTGTGCCAAACTTGCTTGCTTCATGCAGTAATGCAAGTGATTTGTCAAATAATATTGAAAAGTTCTGGTATTCGGTAAGATTATTATTAAATAAGGATCAAAAAGTTAAAATATGAAAACATTTCCAAAACAAACGCTTTGTTTGCCCGTTTCACACATATTTTATGTTTGCTTAAGAATTTTTTTAGCCTTTGCCTGCCTCTTTAGTTTTATCTACCAAAAAGGGTTTGGTAAAAGATGTTAAAATTAATAAAGAATAAATAAAAAAGTAGATGTTATTTCATTGTTGACGTATCATAGTTTCTATATTATAATTTGTAAGTAAAGTTGTTTTTTTTGTGTAATTATTATATATTGATATTTATTTTTTCCTTAATGCTAATTTATCGGAAACAGAAATGAAAAATACTTTACATCAAAGAAAGTCAGGTAAAAATACATAAAAATAAATCTGAATATTATTTATGGGTCAGAAAAAAAATGTAAAAATCTATATTTTTTCTTTATGTAAAAAACATTTAAATATTGTACAATTACGTTAATATGATTTTAGTAGATATTAAATTGAAACATTCTGTAGATTCCCGAAGTAAAACCAAAATCAACTACATGTCACTATTAAGGGTATCTCATAAAAGTATGGTTTAATTAATCACCCATTGAAGAGATCGCAAGGCTATGTTGGAACTAAGCTTTCGAAACAATGCGAATTTTTCACGAATAAGTAATAGTTGATATGACGATTACTTCACACAGCTTATAATTAAACAAACCCTATTTTATAGGAAGGTTAATGTTCTTACCATTAAGTTGTGCTGTTCTAAATTCGTACGGTTTTGTTTTTCCACTATTAAATGTTTTCCTTGCATTGCTCACAATCTCCTCTGCAATTTTTGTCATTTTTAGTATTCTTGCGCTAAAAGCAAAGACGTTATCAGTTCCTATGTTAGTAACGATATAAATAATAGTCTAAACTCCAAATTGAGATTTTAAACTCCTGAATGATTCTAAATTATACAGATAATGCGCTATGTGAATAAACTTAAGCAGAAGCTATTACTATAAAACTTGCTTTTTTCAGGCAAATTTGTTATTTTATTATTTATTATTTTAAGTAAAACCATTTGATTAGCTTTATCTACATGGACCAATGAGAAATATTCTGTTTAAAATGGTTAAAAGTAGGTATGTTAAAATGGAAAATCGGGCCCTTTATGACCAACTGAAAGAGATAAAATTTGTAGGTAGACACAACATTTACTTAAGGTATTCCCTAAGCATATAAATTACTTCCTATCAAAGCACCCAGAATACGAGGTGACCTGGTCAAGAACCTACTCAAGTATTGTTTAGAGAAATTTTTCAGAAAATTACAACAATATAATCCATTATACTATATTGAAGTATTTAGGATCACCATTTTGTCAAGAAGATTATCGTATGAAATTTCGCATATACAGTATTGCCGATATTATAAATAATTACATAACCCCACAAAATAAAAAAAGTTGAACGGCGAACTTGACCATGGTATCTTTATGTTTTTGGTCAATTTTACCTCATCAGGTCAAAGTCAAGGGCAATTTAGGTCAAATCGCAACTAAATTTGACTGACTTTGAACTGACCACGAATTCGTATTCAGCGGTCTCAAAAACATAAATATACACTCTTCAAATTTATTTGCGATTAATTTTGCAGACTTGACCTTGAAATTCACTTTATCCTGTCCTGATGGGGTCCGACTGACCACGGATTCGGATTCAGCGGTCTCAAAAACATAAATATACACTCTTCAAATTTATTTGCGATTAATTTTGCAGACTTGACCTTGAAATTCACTTTATCCTGTCCTGATGGGGTCCGACTGACCACGGATTCGGATTCAGCGGTCTCAAAAACATAAATATACACTCTTCAAATTTATTTGCGATTAATTTTGCAGACTTGACCTTGAAATTCACTTTATCCGTCCTGATGGGGTCCGACTAACCACGGATTCGGATTCAGAGGTCTCAAAACATAAATATACACTCTTCAAATTTATTTGCGATTAATTTTGCAGACTTGACCTTGAAATTCACTTTATCCTGTCCTGATGGAGTCCGACTGACCACGGATTCGTATTCAGCGGTCTCAAAAACATAAATATACCCTCTTCAAATTCAGTTGCGATTAATTTTGCAGACTTGACCTTAAAATTCACTTTATCCTGTCCTGATGGGGTCCGACTGACCACGGATTCGGATTCAGCGGTCTCAAAAACATAAATATACACTCTTCAAATTTATTTGCGATTAATTTTGCAGACTTGACCTTGAAATTCACTTTATCCTGTCCTGATGGAGTCCGACGACCACGGATTCGTATTCAGCGTCTCAAAACATAAATATACCCTCTTCAAATTCAGTTGCGATTAATTGCAGACTTGACCTTAAAATTCACTTTATCCTGTCCTGATGGGGTCCGACTGACCACGGATTCGATTCAGCGGTCTCAAAAACATAAATATACCCTCTTCAAATTTATTTGGATTAATTTTGCAGACTTGACCTTGAAATTCACTTTATCCTGTTTGATGGGGTCCGACTGACCACGGATTCGTGTTCAGCGGTCTCAAAACATAAATATACCTCTTCAAATTTATTTGCGATTAATTTTGCAGACTTGACCTTGAAATTCACTTTATTCTGTCCTGATGGAGTCCGACTGACCACGGATTCGGATTCAGCGGTCTCAAAACATAAATATACACCTTCAAATTCAGTTGCGAAATATTTTGCAGACTTGACCTTAAAATTCACTTTATCCTGTCCTAATGGGGTCCGACTGACCACGGATTCGGATTCAGCGGTCTCAAAAACATAAATATACACTCTTCCCAATTTATTTGCGATTAATTTTGCAGACTTGACCTTCAAATTCACTTTATCCTGTCCTGATGGAGTCCGACTGGCCACGGATTCGTATTCAGCGGTCTCAAAAACATAAATATACACTCTTCAAATTCAGTTGCGATTAATTTTGCAGACTTGACCTTGAAATTCACTTTATCCTGACCTGATGGGGTCAAACTGACCCAGGATTCGGATTCAGCGACCGCAAAAACATAAAGATATCATGGTTAAGTTTTTCGGACCTTCAACTTTTTTTATTTTGTGGGGCTGTGTTATTTCTCTTGGGTATAATTGTTACTTGGGAAAGTCAGTAAGGTAAATTCTCCTTATGCCTGCCAGCTGGTAAATCCAAAACCTTTGGTTTTTTAGAGATAATTCTTCATTTAACTGCCCCTCTATGCTTTTTTAATCATATATTTAACTAAATAGGAAGGAATTCATTTAGTAAAAAAAATGATTACCTACTAATATTAATAGTTTAGGTTAGCTATTTTGAATGCTCAATAACACACACGAAAATACCTTGACAAACGCCAAACGACTGATGAACTAAGACGAAAAAATCTTCTTTATATTGCCTTTAACCTACATAATATACCAAAAAGTAGGTACAATAATAAATAAACACAAAACTAACAGTAGCAGGTAAAACGAGAAATCAACGAATTTTGTAGAACGTACCATAAGTGTGTTGGTTCGGGTACTCAGAAAAGAATTTTCATAAATCAGATTAGACCAATTTTAAATGTAGATCTACTGAATGTACAAGAAATTTTTTATTATTTAAATAAAACGACTGTTATATTTCTATTTATTATAAACACAAAATGATTTAATTGCAAAATAGCTTTTTTAAGATATAAGCTGACTTTAAGTTTTCGGCTTTAGGCAAAGCTTTAAAAAATGACACTTAATAATAGTCATCAAGTAACAAAAATATAATTACAGCTAAAATATAGTGCCAAAAATTGGCGCACAAATCAAGAAGTAAAACTAGACACAGTGTAAAAACTCACACCATTAATCTTTAAATTTCATATACAGATGTAATAATTTAAATCTCTAGAGATTTTATATATATATATATATATATATATATATATATATATATATATATATATATATATATATATATATATATATATATATATATATATATATATATATATATATATATATAGATAAATTAATACATATAAAGACATTTTTATCTCCTACGTAAAAACTTATATTACAGGTATTTTTTTTCTACTAGTAAATTAAACAACCTTTTTAACAAGGAATAAAGGACCGCAGTTGTGACACGGTAAAACAAAAAAATGGCATACTAAAAAGATAATAGGTATGAACTCAATTTTATAGTCACTTTTTTTATCAGCTGCATGCAGCTTTTATTATATCATTTAAGTAGTTCAGAGTACAAGGACCCAATGAGTATTTAAAAATCTAGTGTATTTTCTGTTTTTAATAGCTAAGTACCAATCACTGGTGCTTTGCTGCATAACGAATTCCGCTGTATTAATCGAACTTTTTTCAAATTTTCTTCTTTTTTTTATTCTTTTTGAGTGCCAAGAACTTTTGGAATAAGACATCACTAAATTTAAATTCCAATTCTCCCCCTCAAAATTGAAAAAAATTAAAAATCCCGGTGAAAAATCCCTCTCACCTCACTGAAGACACCCACGGAGTTGTTTGGGGGATCAGCCCGTGGACTGTCCCAAGATAAAAAAAAAAAAACTAAGTAATATTATGATATTAATCTAATTTTATCAAATTATAAGTACACTTACTTATTTTTTGTCATTCTTTTAGGAGTTGCCATATTCTGCAACTAGACATAGAAAATTTGTATTTTAAAATAATCAAGACATCATCTCATTTGAAATTCCAAAGTTACTCCCACCCGTCAAAGGAGATTGAAGGAAAAATATCAAAAATAGCGTAAAATATATCGTCCCTGGACTTAACTGCGTGACCAAAATTGTATAAGCAAAGATCATAAAGCTTATTTTAATAATTTGAGAATGACCCAAGCTCAATTTGATGACTTGCTATCCCGAATATCTAATAAAATTCAAAGATCAGATACTCATATGAGGGATGCCATTCCAGCTTGCTTAAAACCACAGATCACCTTAAGATTTCTTGCTACTGGTGACTCCTTTGCATCTTTACAATATACTTATCGCTTCCAAAGCCAAATTTCAAATTTTTTGAGCGGAGTGTGAAAGAATTTTGTGCTTAAAGGAATCTTAAAGTAAAATTTTTTTATTTCACTTTTATTTTCTTTTATATGAATTTTAATTTCAAAAAGGTTTTTCAAGGTTAAAAACTTATTATTGTTTTGGGGCCCTTTTTGGGGCTTTACAATATTAATAATTCTCAAAAAAAAAATAAAATATGGTTTTGGAACTTTTGATTTTGTAAAGATCAAAGGGTCACCAGTAAATTCTTAGGGGATCTGTGGTTTTAACAAGCTGGAATGGCATTAATATATCTATCTTTGAATTTTATTAGATATTAATAGCAATTATAAATATTGCTATTCAAATTATTAAAATAATTTATATCTTCAGAAAACCTTAAGAAATTTGGATCCCCAGACATTTCTCAAAATCCATTACGGCCCTTTTGTTTTGCGTTTTTTTTTCCAATTTTTCCTTTTAAACCCAAAAACCCCCAATGAATACAGGAAACTTTTTTTAATTATGCCTTTTTTTGAAACTCCCATAAATTTTTTTCCGACGGAAACAAATCTGGGGGCGTAATTATGGGCCATCATACTGAAATTGTGTTCAATCTTTTTATCAAATTTTAATATAACTTATTGTCATCATTTAGAAATTCGCAACTATATATATAACATTTGATTTAAACAAGACTATTCATTTGAAATTCCAAAGTTACTGGCACCCGCAAATGAGGTGGAAGGAAAGCATATCAAAATAGCGAAAAATTAATTAATAAAAAATTAAAAAATCATGCATATTTATAGCTAAACAAGCAATCGCTTACAGGAGTTAGTATGAAAGTGAGGAGTTACTAGGAATTGATGAAAATAATTTTAAAGGAGGATATTTTTAAAATTTTGCTTACAGCTTTTAAAATAAATGACGAAGTTTTGCGTTGCCACATTCTAAAAGTGTATCATCTGGCCAGAAGTTGAGAATGACAAAAACCCTCAAGAAGGTTTAGTTACCTTTTTAAGTAAAACAATAGTCAATCCATTAATTTTAATTATTTCATGTGAAGTGAAAAAGAAAATTCCCACAGAGATATCTGATGCAAAATTAGTGTAAAAATAGATTCTACCCAAGATTTAATTTTTTCCGAACATTGTTCCGTATTATGTAAATATGTAAATAATAAAGATGTTTACGAAAGAATATTAGCCTTTATCGAAGTAAAAAAAGCAAGTGGGTTGGACCTTTACAGTTTATTGCAGAATGAGCTGGAAATAAATGGTATTCGAATTGAATTATAGATAACTTTTGATGGTGCCGCAAATATGTCTGTCCATTGCAGCAATAGGTTGATAATAATTTTAATATATGCCTGCATATTAAAATTATTAATTCATTTGCTGTATATACGTGGTGGTATGCTCACGTACTCAAACTACTTATGTGTGATTCTACTGGATCTTCCTTGGCAAGCAAAAACCCTTTTTGGGTAAAAAAAACGTACATTTTGTTTTTGTTCCAGTCCTATATTATAAGGATGACCACAGGAAAAGATAAAATATATACAAATAATTTTTAGCGCATGAAAAAGATCTGCAGCGCAAGATGGTGATGCAAAGCAAAAGTTTTAAAATATAATTTGGCCCCTATTCCGATCCTATCGATAAAATATATTTAACAATGTTTGTTGTGGAAATACATCTGGCAACATGAAAGCTATTTTACCATAGCCATAAGTACGCTAACATTTTTTTCGCACTTTTTATAAAATATAAAAAATATATTTTAACCAGTTAAATTCTTAAATAAATCTTACTTGGAAACCCCGCTTTACCAATCTAAAAATAGCTAAACAAACGAAGCCGACGCGAAGGTATGCTTTTATAAACTCGTGATGACGTAGCGCATCCAATCAAAGCTCGAGATGTTGTGCGCGAAAACAAGCGCTTAAGAGACGTAACTGCCGGCGCAAGAGGAAAAGAAGTAGCATCGCGAGGCCCGTGCGTCGGAAGGGAGACTGGGACGAGCAGAAGGTCAGGGAGAGTGATTAAGGTAATTTGCTGCCTTTGCTCTTTTCTTTTCATATGAACACGTAAAATTCTCTTTCATTTTGGGAATAATTTCCAAAAATGTTCTTTAGGTTTTTGATAGAAAAATAATACTTTTTCTATGGTAATTTATAATTATACCGTGTTAGACCAACAAATTTGGTTAACACATTTCTGATAAAACAGTTCATATTATAACAAGTTTTCGTACAAAAGTATACAATTTATAAGCTAGTTAAGCTATTCTAAAAATTTCTTTGTGTCAATTGTAACGTGACATGTTCTACGTAAAATTTAAAGGGAACTAAAAATAAAGTGTGTAATGAAAGTGATTTTAAAAAACTGTAGTAGTGCAGGTTCCAGTTAAAGTGGTGATTTCGATAGTGCTGCAGTTTGGAATGGTGTAGTATGTTAGTATTAGCAGTCAAGTTATCATTTAAACTTTTTAATAATTTTTCTCCATCTTGTAAAAGAAAACTCGACCTTTGACATAAATTTGTGGTAGCTGAAAACAATTTTCTTGATAAAGTAATAAAGTAAATTAGTTACTTTACAATTAACCTTTTAAGAATATAATTTTCTAATTAATTAAACCAAGTGTCACAGGAGTGACAACTGATACGAGGTTTCCCAAAATCTGTAAATACTTTCGAATTTTGATTCGGAAAAATCTAATTTCTTTGGTGTTATAAAACGCTTTCTATTTGTGCCGTAATGTCGTCGTATCTTTACGCATTATGGACTTCGCAGTCGGGAAGGCGATTCGGGTTTTTAAGTAAAATAAAAATAGTTTCTTTTATTAAAGTCCAGTGTATTTTTGCGCCAAAAATAAGGGAAATTTTGTGACTCCTTTTTTTACATAATTTGTGAATTTAAGCCCTATTGATAAGAATGTATACATCTATTATTGTCTGTAGCTTATAAGTTTATGTTTCAGATTTCTAAAAACTTGACAGAATATTTTGCAAAAATTTGAAACTGCAAATTTCTAAACTTAAGCTATCAGTGCTTATTTAAAGTAATATCGATCGTTTACATTTCTTTTGTTTTTGTAAAATTAAAA
>JAHBCN010020994.1:0-14585 GCA_019359885.1 Listronotus oregonensis | reverse complement strand
ACATGTGGGAAAAAAACCCCAAAAAAGACTGTGATCCCAAAGGAAGACCGAAAAAATACAGTAGGCCCATTTTAATGCAGGTAAGTTGGTTACTGGATTTTTGTTAATAAATAAATTAATGCCTAAAAATGCGTGTAAAAAGTTACATCCAAAGATTTTATTTTAAGATTGAAATATATTTTTTTTTGAATTATGTTTTTCTGATCTTGTAATGAAGTTGTCTTGTTTTTTTTTTATGACGTTGCTGCTAGGAAATTTCCCCCGGTACATTGGGAAACGATCCCAGTGTTGCCTGGTTTAAAACCAGGGTTAAAAAAATATCCTTATTTATTAAAAAAAATAAAATATGGGATATTTATGATATATGTATATCCGATATATATCAAATGTTTGATATATATCCATTTTGTTAATAAACAGTTATATTCTGTAAATACAAAAGTTATTTAATGCTTCTTAAATACTCAATAATGAAGTAAAAATCGTTTCTGCACTTTGTCAATTACTTTCTTTCTAAAAAATAATGAAATAAACACAAAAAACTTACTCTTTCGTAACGAAATTTTTCTGACACGTCTGACGCCATTAATGCCGGCAAAAGTGTTGCCATTTATGGATAAGAACTTACTATTGGGGAGTATATTTTAACTCTACTCCACCACCATCTACATTTGGGAAGTAGAAATACAGTAAAAAAACCCCAAAAAAATTCTTAATAACAAAAAATTTTTTAAAACCTTTTTGTATTGATGTTTATCAAAAAAAACTTTGATATATATGGGATATATATCATGATACAAAATATATATATATATATATATATATATATATATATATATATATATATATATATATATATATATATATATATATATAAATTCGTCCTCCTAACGTCGTGACATCTTTCCTTAAAATTTTTACATTTCTTGTGACATCCGTAACGATGTGACATCCAATTTTGGATTCACAACTTTTTTCAACGTTTTTGAGCGTAACTTGACCAGTACATGAGGGGGCCCTATTTTGAAGGATGTCACAAAGACTGGAGTTTATGCAGAAAAAAAACAGGCAACATCCATAAAAAAATTTCGTGGAGTATATTTTGTGTATACTTATTACATACACTCACAACTTTGTGACATCCTTTTTCTTTGCTATATATTTTAAATTTGATATGTATTTCTTTGTAACATCCGGCAAAAACCGGAAAAATCGGCAACAAAGCATCACGCCACTATTTTGTAAAAAATTATAAATAGATTAGCGTCTGCATTATTTAGGGCTTGAACTTGGCTAAAATAATCCCTGTGTGAATGCGTAATACCGTTGCAATTTGTTTTCGCGCCCTATTTATGTGCATTGGATGTTTGGTATTACTGTGAATTAAAAGTGAAACGAGGTAAGTATTCCTTCTTATAGTATTGTAGTATATTGATTCATCACACAATGTGTTTGAAATAAAGCAGATATTTTCTTGGAGCAAGTATCTTTATGAACGTTAACAAAGTTGGAATAAAAAATTCAGAACACAAATTAATTGGAATAATAATAACTAACTTCTTATAACTTTATGTAACTAAAATTTGTAATTTGTTTTATTTAACGTAATAATGTAGCAAACGTTTTAGTTACTTTGTCGCTCGACGAGCGGCAAAGTAAATAAAATGCTCGTATTTAAAAAAAATACTTCCTTCTAAAAGCGCACACTTGCACTCGGTTGTAGGAAAAAGAAATATTTTTGGGGATAATGCGGATGTTAAATATTTTTTTCTAATGCCATATGTCGGTGTAAAACAAATACAGGGTGTCATTTTGAAAAAGTACCACCCACTTAATTTCGGCTCCTACGGAAAATCTAAGAATATGCAAAAACACTTCAAAATTGTTTTTAAGGAAGGTTTTTAAATATATTTCAAGAATACTCTAGCGGGGGCGGAAACAACCCTTTAAAATTAAGATAAAAAGGAGTTCAAGTGATACATTATTTTAACGGCCCTTCAGTTACCTTTTCAAAAATACGACACACTTGATCTTTTTGTTTTAGTAGGTACTTTTGGGGAAATAAAGTAAAACGGTGAAAATATTTAAGTATCAAGTGTTTTGCACTAAAACTTAAAAAAATAATAAAAAGTAGCTTATTTTATTAAACTTTACAAATGAAATTTTCTTCTAAATTGTGATAACGTCTGCTCGTAAACTTCTCTCTAACATTCCGAAAAACTTCTGCCTTGTACGACTACCATAAATAATACTTTAGGTAAACTACTTTCTTTTAAATTCCTAATAAAATTTTTAACCGAATAGTATGCCTATTTATTATTGTTTTAATATCTGAAGTAAAAATACGTTAAAAACCGTACCGTAATGTAATACGACTTCAGTTTCATTTATTTTGATTCATTAAATTAAAATCACAAAAGTGTTTTTGATGCTTAAACTTGTTTACAGTTTTTACCAGATTTCTTGCAAATTGCTAAAAAGGAAGGTAAAGTATGTTGTAGTTTTGGAAAAGTAGTTAAATGATGTTTAAAATAAGATAGCACTCAACCTTACTTTCCATTTTAGCTTTTAGTGCTTGAATCCGTCCCCGGTAGAGGGTTCATATATTTTAACTGAAAACCGGCCTACAAAATGCCCCTGATAAAAATAATTTTGACGTGGTTTTGTATATTTTTCGATTTTTTGTAGGAGCCGAAACATAAACGGTGGTAAGTTTTCAAACTGACATTTTGTAAAGCGTATATTATATGAAAATTTACATATTGTATATTTTAGTTACATTAATAAAATTGATACTAACGCAGCGTGTACAGTTGTCTGAACATCTGTCACACGTAAATGTTTTATTACTTTAAATATAAATAGTTCCAAAAAATTGTTTATTTTGAAACATGTATATCAAAAAGAAAAATGTATATCTAATTTATTGTCAAACATTTGGATACAAATAAATTATTTTAGATTTGTTGAATACACTTTGACATATAACCGTTCTAAAATATGAACATAAAAGAAAGAACAAAACGAATATTAAACAATGTTTCTAAAAAAGACAATGAGACTCTTGAAAGATTAAATATTTCAATGATGCCATGGGAAACAACCAAAGGATCCAATTTTTTTGATTTTGATCTTGATCGTCTAAAAAATGCTCTTTTTGGAAAAGGTATGTACTTTTTTGTTATATTGTTACCACGAGTGATTCCAAAAATTGTTTGTTCATCATTTTATTATTTTAAATGTATCAAATTACTTATTTATTTTTAAATCCCATATCCTAACTTAGGCAGTTGATTTTCTTAAAAAATTATGTTACCTCATTACTCTCTAAATGTGTTTTGAAATATTCGCCAGGTGTAAAAAATAGATCTAAAAATACTTCAAGTTTGATAGAAACTCTATGGGAAATGGGTGGTCGTTCTTAAGAATGGACGATGTTTTTTGCTTTTAGGTAGTCTATTAGTTACCGAAAATGAAAAAATCTCTAGCAAAATAAATGTTTTATCTCTGATATTTTAAGACCAGCAAATCAGCTTTGCACAGATCCTTGTTCCACAATAACTTCTAAGCCTACTGAAATAAGCAATTTATTTGAGGGTGGAGAAAAAAAAACTATACAGCTGCAACCCGTAAAAGATATTCGCAATTATGATGAGTCATTATCTCCGCTAACCGATCCCTTTGACGACTCGGGATCAGAATATATTCCCGGTCCGGGTTCCTCAAGGTGCAGCGATTCAGGTAATTTATTTTCAGTATTATAAAATTACTGGAAATTTACTTTAAATCAAAAGTGGCCTAAAACTTAACGTTTTTCATAACTATAAATGTAGTTTTTAAAATTTGTTTAAAAGTGGTCCTTATTTCAAATCTTTCAAATGGGTTAAGCAAGTTCCGGCAAAATGTTATGACGTCTAATTTCAAATAAGTTATGTAGAAAATGACATGTTTTCGTTTTTTAAAACCCAGTTTAAAACCAATTTTCTGGCCTTTGCAAAAAACAATAAAAATAAATCGCTGGAGAAGACTTTATTTGAAAATAAATATTTTTTGGCGCATATACTTTTTGAAAAAAAAGGTGTTCATTTTGCTATATAAGATTTTAGAGATACACTCATGCAAACAAAAAAATACGTAAAAAAATTGCCCTTTTTCGATACGTTCAGAATTTTCAAAATGATCTGTTTTTAGAAAACAGCTTGACCTTAGATTCTGAAGAGAAGACTCTGCAAACTGATTGTAATTCTAACGAAAAAAATAATAAAATCTCCAAATATAATGAAATTGGAGTTGTAAAATTATCTAGAAAAAATTTTAGTGGGAAACTTAAGCGAGATAAACGAGAGCATTGTATATACTGCGAGCAAAACGTTACTAATTTTTCTCGTCATTTGATTCGTCGGCATAGTAATGTAACGGATGTGGCCAAAATAATGTCACTAAAAAATAAATCCAAACAAAGAAAATATCTAATAGAGGAAATTCGTAAAAAAGGTAAGAAAACATCAACCTATTTGTAACCATGCATTTTATAATTTTTTAGAATAAGTAAGGGAGGTCACTAACACTACCGATATCCGGATTCTTGACATATTAGCACGTATTACAACTAAATGGATTTTTTTGTTTAATTTTTTAATACGATATTTTTGCAAACGTATACAACCTTAACAATAATAATTATGATTGTTTAATTGATACGCTTCACCGGGATATATTTTGAATAATATCAACTGGCACAAACACATTTCATTCATAGCATCGGCAGCTTCAAAAAAGATTGGATTTCTCTTCCGAGCCAGCAAATATTTATCTTCTTCCAATCTGTACACTCTGTATGTATCCCAAATCAGACCCTCTTTAGAATATTGTTCTCATGTCTGGGGAATGGCGTACCCTACAATACTTAGCATTCTGGACTCCATTCAAAGAAGAGCCGTTCGTCTTATTAATGATCAAACGCTCACAGAAGGGCTTCCTCTTCTTGCCCACCGTCGAGCTGTAGGGGATCTGTCGCCCTTCTATAGGCATTTTCACGGCTTCTGCTCAGAGGAATTGGCCAGTATAATTCCTTCTCTGGCAGCTCCCAACAGAGCAACACGTAGTGCAACTTTTATGCATCCTTTTACAGTTCAGTTAGAGAGGCCCCGAACTTCCCGCTTTCTTCGTTCCTTCATCCCTAAAGTGTCAAGACTGTGGAACCTGCTGCCCGCATAAGTTTTTCCTTTTCCTCCCAGTCTCTAAAAATTTAAGTCCCGTGTGAACAAACTCCCTCTCACCACACTGAAGACACCCACGGTACGTTAGTATTTAGGCATCAGCCTTCGTGGACTATCCCAAGATAAAAAAAAGCTTTATTAATTATTTTATCATTTTATTTTAACAATCGTAAACTGACTTTTTAAATAACAGGTAGCTTGGAACAAAGTTTAACTTAATTTTTGGAACTTACTTTTTTTTTGCTTTAATATTTTTTGCAGTAAACAGAGAACAACTTTAAGAACAACTGTATTTAATTTTTATTTTAAATTAGTTTGCTATTTAAAAAAAAACTTATTTAGAGGGTTATTTTAATTTTTTCGTGTCAAAATATTCATAGAATAATTAATAAAACTTCCAAAATGTATTCTAATAAGTATCAATGATACAGGTTTGTTTTTTTTAGGTTACATTTATTTTTAAGAAATTTTGTAAACAATTAGAAATAAATGATAAAATATAAAAAT
The DNA here is from genome assembly GCA_019359885.1 of Listronotus oregonensis. Classification (NCBI taxonomy): domain Eukaryota; kingdom Metazoa; phylum Arthropoda; class Insecta; order Coleoptera; family Curculionidae; genus Listronotus; species Listronotus oregonensis. The sequence goes on along the minus strand of JAHBCN010020994.1, from coordinate 8,859 downwards.
CGAAGTAGTCATTTGAAATTTGAAACCTTGGGTATAAAATTAAATATATATATTTTTCTAATAACCTAAAAAAAGTGCCATATGGAGCCGACTTAAATGGTGAAACTTTATATTAATATATTTAACATCTGGCTTTAAAATAGCAGGACACTAGTTTTTTGAGCAACGATTTACGTATTTCTGTAAAAAAAAATATTATATGACATATTACCTATTTAAAAGAGTGTGAAAATTGTTTAGAAAGAGATATTTTTAGTTTCATAATGTTATAAAGTATTCCGAAATAAAAAAATCGAGCATTTAAATTAATTAATAAGGCTTAATAGCCCAAGTGCCGGCCGCTATAAATTCCTATATATCCAGATAGCGGATAAAACTATCAGCAATAATTAGTATTAATATAGATATAGGCCAAAGTTAATTTATATTCAATTTGGCGGCATTATAGGTTTTCCCTACTTCCGGTTACATTTTACATGAATGCAAATTTATGTCTTAACCTACCGGATAACCTTTACAACATTTTCGTTTTGATGTGTATATTGAAAATATCAGGGGGTGCCGACCCCCATTTGGACCCAACTCCTCGGCACATTTTTTTAATTGAATTAATAACATCGGTTTTTGATTTAAAGTGCATAAATAAAATAATTTAATAGGTCTTAACTTAAATTATTGTTTGAAACTACTAACTAGAAAGAAAAAGGTCTCGAACGTGAAATCCCCATAACATTGGTCTTATCTTACTAGAGAGCATCACGGCCGAACGAAGGTGGTTCTCAGTTTTTCATGAATATTTTAAAAACTGTTGACTGTACAATAAAAGTAGTTATAAGCTGAATTAAAGCTAACAAAATTTTTCTCCTATATCTAATCCTATCGAAAATATGACGGCGTAAAGCCTCATGACTTACATATCTACATTCTATGTAAAACCGCATTTACAATTAGATATTTTCATGCATGGTAATAAGCACATAAATATATCGAAATACAAAATACATTTTAAAAGTTTCACTGTTTATTTGGTCGTAACACTTTTATTTTACTAGAAAAGGTCTTACCACCGAACGAAGGTAGTTCTCGATTTTTCGTGAATATATCAAAACTATTGACTCAACAATGAGAGTAATTACATGATAACCCAAAAACAGGGTTATTTATCCCAATAAAAGACGGTGCCGGGAGCTGGCGGTCAAATGAGGATAGACCTCAGACGAATAAAAAATATTTTCGTCTGAGGGATAGACACTCCCTGATATGTTTACTATGCATATTACAACAAACGTTTTGGATTAAGGAACATCCGACAGATCAATACGTAGGTTTGGACTTAAAAAATGCAAACAAAAGTAAGAAAAGAACTATGATCCTGCCAGATTTAGTATTAGTCAATGTTGGTACCCTTTCAGTCTATATCAATATTACATTCCCAAGTTAATTATCATTATATACTGCTATTCAATTTTAAGGCATTGCATTTAAAAAACTACATGTCCATAAAAAGTATAAATTTTTAGGTAATTTTGTCAATTGTTATGGAAAGGACGGATTTATTAATCCAGTTCGAAGACCTAGACTGGAAGAACAAAGAATAAACAAAGATTATTTACCGTGTTTTAGATGTAAGGGTTTCTTTTTACGAACTTACCTTCACCGCCACTTAAAAATATGCCACAAAAAATCCAGTGATGACGATTCGAAACATGGACAAGCAGCCGGCTTGACTCTTATTCATATGTCGGGTTTAGATGAAAATTATTTTGAGGATTTAAAAACACATGTTTTTCCTCGTATGCAAGCGGATAACATTACTGAAGTTGTCATGAAGGATTCTTTAATTAAATATTATGGCCAGAGGTATTACAGATGTCATAAGGAAAAACATTTAATTAATACAGTTTCCCAACGTATGCGGGAATTAGCAAAATTTTTGTTAATTTTGCAAAATGATTCTCCAAGGCTAACTCAACTGGGTGAATACTTAAAGCCAATTTATTTTGATAGACTAGTTAACGCTACCAATGAAATGTGTGGTTATGAGCCAGATCGTGATACTTTTAAAAGTCCTTCGCTTGCTTTAAGGTGGGCAACTGTCCTTAAGCAAGTATGTGATACAGCTATATTTTTGGGTGCTAAAAATAATGATACAGCCGGAAATAAGGAAATTAAAATTTTAAAACAAATGATTGAAACACAGTTTCGTTTCTTTATTTCTACTAATGCAAATAAAGACCTAAGTGCTAAGAAGTGGAAGAAAGGAAGTATGCTACCGCTAACAGAAGACGTTATTAAAATAAATGAATTTATTATTAAAGAGGAACAAAACTGTGTTGAAGGACTAAAACATGATTTAAATAACATATCAAAGGTGCGTTATTTAACTGAACTTCTTTTAGCACACGTTATCCTTTTAAATCGAAAGCGTTCGGGAGAAGCGCAAAGGATTACAATAGAAGATTACTTAAGAAAAGAAGAAGATGTGGGAATTCAAGATATCTACCAGTCGCTCACTTTACCTGAGCAAGTTTTAATAAAAAATATAAAAAGGTTCACCATTCGCGGAAAAAAAGGCCGAGCCGTTCCAGTAATTTTCACAAAAGAGATGCAAAGAATTACTGAAGTACTACTGGAATCAAGAAGATATGTAGCATCATCTAATCCCTATCTGTTTGCCAATCCGAATACAGATGATAGTTTTTTGTGGTCCTATAAAGTACTAAAAAAAACTGCCACCGCTTGTAATGTAACTAATATAGATGCTATAACAGCAACATGTTTGAGAAAACATATTGCTACTATAGCTCAGTTACTTGCCATGGGAGATAGTGATCTGGAGCAATTGTCAAACCATCTAGGACATGAAAAAGCAACCCATCTAAATTTCTACAGAAAAACAGATGATAAACTGCAGATAGCAAAAGTCTCTAAACTTTTGTTATTAATGGAAAAGAAATCTATCGGAAATTATCGTGGTATGTCTCTGGAAGACATTGATCTGGAAATACCTGATTTTGACGATCAGAGAGAGCCCACCAAATTGAAAGTTAATCATTCTAACAAAAAAAGTCGACAGAATTCTGAAGAGAAAGAGCAGGTAAGATACTGTAACAAGTAAAATTACTGAAAAACTATACACAGCATTTTTCAGTATTTAAAAAACATCACAATGGAACAAAAAATGGATATGCCTAAAAGGAATGCTACTATAGTCTTGAATAAAGAAGAAAACATACAAGAAACTTCGGAATGCAGAGAGGTAAGATCAATCATACCATGTTATATCGGATGAAAATGGAACGGAAATTCATATTACAAAAAAATATACAGGGTGTCCCAAAAGTAAGGGGACACAGAGCAACAGCAGATTTTTTAGGTCGAAATAATGCAATTAACGTAAATTTTCCTTATCCAAAAGTTGAAAATAACAAAGATACAGGGTGTCAAACTTTTAGTTTTTTTTTTTTTTCTTAATAATTTTTTAACTAAATGAGATAGCGGTACAAAATTGGGGATTTGGGGGTTTTGTGAAGCGAGAAATTTAAATTCATCCATACTTTTAATGTTGCTGGTAGAGGGCGCCAGCTTGGGCCTACCCCACGTTTTGGATGGCATAACTTTTTTTAAGCTTAGTGTATCAACCTGTTTATTAAAAAAGAACTTACTATAATACCCCCTGCATCAAAAATGTATACCTCACTTAAGTCTCTGGGAGCAACTGTTTTCGAGATAAATGCATTTTAAAGGACCCCGCAATTTTCCTATGGAAAATGGTTTTCGGCCAAGTGTTTTCAAACTTTGCAAGGTAATAGTTTTTAACACGCTAATCAAAAGTCCTCACGGACACAAAACTCAAAAACCCCTCTAACCTTCCCAAAATCACTCTCAAAATTCTCCAAATCTCTAGTGACTGAATATACAGGGCTGATTTTGGGGGGGTTAGAGGGGTTTTTAGGTTTTGTGTCCGTGAGGACTTTTGATCAGCGTGTTAAAAACTATTACCTTGCAAAGTTTGAAAACAATTGGCCGAACACCATTTTCCATAGAAAAATTGCGGGGTACTTTAAAATGCATTTATCTCAAAAACAGTTGCTCCCAGAGACTTAAATAAAGTATACATTTTTGATGCAGGGGGTATTACAGTAACTTCTTTTTTAATAAACAGGTTGATATACTAAGCTTAAAAAAAGTTATGCCATCCAAAACAAGTGGGGTAGGCCGTAGCTGGCGCCCTCTACCAGCACCATTAAAAGTATGGATGAATTTGAATTTCTCGCTTCACAAATCCCCCAAATTCCCACATTTGTACCACTATGTCATTAACTTAAGAAATTATTAAGAAAAAACGAAAACAAAATTAAAAGTTTGACACCCTGTATCTTTGTTATTTTTAACTTTGGGATAAGGCAAGTTTACGTTAATTGCATTATTTCTACCTAAGGAATCTCCTGTTGCTCTGTGTCCCATTACTTCTGGGATACCCTGTATATTTATATTTTTTTCTAATTTCCACTAACATTAATTAATTATAATTGATTAATAAATTTTGCATATTATGTTTTACTTAACATTGGCTTTTAAAAAGAGTGATCCGGACTAAAATTAATAGTAACACTTAAATATAATAATTTAATTTTTTATTAATTTTTTGGTAAAATAAAAAAGTTCCATAATGGGAAATTTCTAAAATTTACCTTATCGTTGAGAGGCAAGACCTTTATTGGTTTGTTTATCTGTAACGTTTTAAAAGCATTCAGATATCTGCAATTTTACAAAAATTATCCACTTATTATTTTTACAGCAAAAGAAAAAGCGTCGTGTTCTTATCCCATGGACATGCGAACAAAAAAAGTACGCAGAAATTTTTTTCGTGACGCATATTCAGTCAAAAACTGCACCTAAGAAGAATGAGTGTGAGAGATTAAAAGAAATGTACCCAGATGTGTTTCCAAACAAAACATGGGGGCAAATTAAAATTTATATTGTTAATAGATATAACAAAAAATAGTTGAAGTTAATGTTTTAGGTTTTTGTTTATTTTGTAATGCATTTTTAAGCGTTTTTATTTAAATATACATAACACTTAATGAACTTTGATGTTTTAATATATAACTCAATAATTATATATTTTTAAACTTTGGCAACAGCGCAATGATGCCACAACGAATGCAGAGCTTTGAAAGATGTCACAACGAGTGATATAAGTGTGATGTATACTAAATATACAGGGGATGTCACTAAGATAGGAAAAATTTAATCGTTAGTTTTTTTGTTTATTTAACATTTTTAGCAGAAATGAAACGTTCGCAACATTTTACGCAATACATATTTTTAATATTTAGATATCTTTACTATTTCCATAGGATGCCACAACGACATAATTTTTGGAAGTCCGTACAGTGGATAAGTATATATATATATATATATATATATATATATATATATATATATATATATATATATACAGGATTGGCAAGGCAAGGGCTTGGGGCCAATTTTAATGTAATAGAGTAGTAGTAAGTGGAACCCCGTGCCTACGATTCGTTGGATATATTGTCGACAGTGTTGTCATTTCGTAAAATATTTATTAGCAATTTTAGAAATATTTTAAAAATTTTACATTTTATAAAACTTTTCATTTAAAAAAAGTTATGCGCTTAGCAAAACAAAAGAAATTTGTAAAATATATAGTATTTTAGAACGGTTAAAGTTACTTTATTATTTTAATAAGGTATTTGTTATTTTATCGAGCAAGACAACATAAATAATTTTATTTTTACTGGTTGGTAACATTGCCCTCGCGTTCCTTTCATTGCCGGCCGGGGACCGTTGATACCAGTAGTGTTGTGCAGTGTTGCCAGATGAGATAAAACAGAAATCGTGAAATACAATGACGAAAAATCGAAAGAAATCTTGAGAAGAGGGGAAATTACAAATTACTTAATAATATTGTTAAAAAAGGAAAACACAATGACAATGTTTAATACATTTATTAAACTTAATGTAACTTTCATTACACCAATTCAAATAGTCAAACACTAAATAAACAGTAGGTAACATAAATTTCAAAAGATTATGCTTAATCTAGGCAATAGGCACTACTACATTATGCTCAGTCCTCAGAATCGTTTGAGTCAGTATTATCCTTTTTATCGCTATATAATATGTCACTACTACCTAACTTTCGTACTTTCGTATCATGTTGTTATTGATAGAAAAATCATAACAATTTTTGTCGCCAATTAACCTTTTTCTAAATAAAATACTTTCGATGGTTTTGACCTTTGTAAAATTTACGATACGAGACAGGACTGCGTGAAAATGCAAATAAATTAATTGTAAGCCACCTTTTCCTGCAATCAACGGGGAATCCCATGTCGTTCTGCTCGATAACCGCTTGTAGGCGACGGGAATTTCCCTGTCGTTTCTTTTAATATGCCATTGTTATTATTCACTACGAGGACGAAGTAAATTAATAATTCAAATGCAATATTTTATTTTAAGGTGGCCGTTTCGCCATGTTAAATCTCCATAAGAACATTACTGTCTTTTAGACCACGGTACTCTAAAACTTGGCAAAATAAATAAAGGATCACCTTATATTTACATAAATAACACATGTATCTTTCTCGTAAAGACATATAATCAAAAAAAAACTAAGTTTTAATGCTTTAAAAACAATGTTGAAAACCACTTAAGAATTGAGTTGGATTTTTCGGTAGTTAAAATTAAATATTTTCGGTATAAAACATTTATTTCGCATTATAACTCTTTACTGTGATTTATAGACATTTAGTAGTAACCAAGTAACAAAAATAATATGTTTTATTATGCCTTTTTTCATATCCGTGGCTCTTTTTATTGTAAATTTTAATTGTTTATCCCATATTCGATGTATTTAGAACGGAGCGGATTAAAGGATAGCTTAATTCAAATAACGTACACTTCAAAGAAGGACAGAAGACTGCGTGTTACTAGGTGAGAGTACAGTGACTTTATTACAGTGGCTTTATAAATTACAGTGATGACAATGAATGTCTTATTTTTTATTGGTTGATCGGATCACGTGGTTTTTTCCGCCATGATGAGGCAAAATTTGACAGCTAGCTGTTTAATTTACGTTGTGCTGTTATCTTTTATGGTTGTTTGTTGTGTTTTCATGTGAATATTGTGGTTTTGTTGAATTCCGGTGATATTTAAGTGACTATTTTTGAATAATCGTATTTGTTTGTGTAGTGGCCAAAATTTGGGATCAGTAAAAACATTCGTTTGAAAAGTAAGTATTTTGTTTGTTTGTTTATTCCGAATAGCAAAAAATCATGAAAAAATGCCGATTTTTTAAATAAAACTCTTCTTATTCTATATTTTTGGGTCGTAGAACATGAATTTAAAGTTATTTTTTGAGAATATTTAGAAATTTTTCCAAAAAAAAATTGGTAAAACTTGCATATACGGTTTTCTTCTATTTTTGGATTATTTGGCAAAATTTTTTTATAGTTTTTTAGGGTCCTCAGGGATTGCAAATATACTGGCGGAGAAAAGAAATTATGTGTTTTAATATTTTTTATTTTGATTTTAAGATTTAAAATTACCATTGTTTTCTCCATATAAGGAAAACTCCCCTTTATGACAAGAAACGTCAGCGTGCAGTGTTGCCAAATGGAGGTCTGTTTTAATACATCCTAAAATTTTTCACGTCTGAAATATAATTGGGGAAAATAAAAGCCGCTTTAACAGGAGAGACTATCTAGAAAAGATATTCCAGCATGTAAGCATGCGCGGTCTTTTTAATCGTCCTCGAATTTCAGACAAATTTAAAAGTTCTAGTCGGTCATGGTTAGTTCTGGTTAGCAAAGCAGCTTTTTTTTTTCCCCTATTTTTTTCCCCCAATTATATTTCAGACGTGAAAATGCGGGGACGTTTTAAAAAAAAGCCCGCCCTGCTTTAACTAACCAGAATTAACCATGATCGCCCTTTTTAGACAAAATCAAACGCCCTCAATCGGTCATGGTTAGTTTTGGTTAGCATTTGATAAACCCCCAAGTCGGTCATGGTTCTTCTGGTTAGCAAAGCAGCTTTTTTTTTTCCCCCCAAGTATATTTCAGACGTGAAAATGCGGGGACGTATTAAAGACCGCTCCTGCTTTAACTAACCAGAAATCCATGATCGCCCTTTTTGACAAAATCAAACGCCCTTAGTGGTCATGGTTAGTTTTGGTTAGCATTTCAGACAAATTCAAAAGCCCTAAGTTCTAGTCGGTCATGGTTATTCTGGTTAGAAAAGCAGCTTTTTATTTTCCCCAATTATATTTCAGACGTGAAATTGGGGGACGCATTTAAAAAGGCCGCTCCTGTTTTAACCAACCAGAATTAACCATGACCATTTTTAGACAAAATTAAAAGCCCTTAGTCGGTCAGTTAGTTTTGGTTAGTTGTGGTTAGCATCTTTTTTTTCCCAATTAAAGTTCAGACATAAAAAAAAATATAAAAAATTTCACAACATTGCCCAAAATTTTAAATCCGGCAACACTGTTTAATTTTTTAAAAATTTTACAGGAGAAAGAATTTATAATCAATTAGAAATAGTTTTAACCTATATATATATTTATTTAATTAAAATTGTTTTTCCCGATTTTCTGGTATTTTGTCAATGGGGGTTTTTTGTGTGTGTCGTTTTAGTGAATAAATTATTAATCTTCGTTTTTACCCCCCCAGCACCCCATTTCCCAAGGTCCCGTAAGCTTGTTTATTAAAAAAAAAAAAAAAACGCATAATTTTCTTCCCGCCAGTATATTTGCAATCCCCGAGGACCCCAAATATGACTATATAAAATTTTCCAAAAAAACAAAAAAGGGGGAAA
>JAHBCN010020993.1:0-14477 GCA_019359885.1 Listronotus oregonensis | reverse complement strand
CATACTTAATGGACAACACTTTATAGATTTTAAAAATAAAAATACTTTTAACCCCTTTTTTTTTTCTCTCATATGCAGTCGAAAAAAAGTATCCATTATGCTGCTTCGATGCATCTGGTAATTGCAAATCAACGTTAAAATAAAATTGTTTTTCCGGGACACACAAAATTCGTTTTTTAAATTTTAAAAATTGCAGCCTTTTTTAAAAATATGATAAAATATTTGAATGTACGGAAACCCCATCGTTAATTTTGTATAATTATTATAAAAGTAATAATATTTTACATTTTCTTTTTCCATTAAATAAAATTTACATACATTTTATTGATCCTAAAATATTTTGCATTCAAAATCGTTTGATTTAACCTATTAGGTTTATTTTTCTATATGACTAAATTCTTACGTTTTAGGACGCTGAAATTTTCCCAGAAATATTTCTAAAATATATTTTTAACGAATTATTTCCTTTTTTAAAAAAAAAATAGTTATTTTTTTTGGCAGAAAAGAATTTTCATTTCGAGGCTGGTATTCCATAACCAAGGCGTATCCGAGGTTGGGAAACCACCCAAGATAATAAATCTGCTTTTTTACCTAAAACGTCTTTTTTAAAGTATTTTTTATTATCATCTTAGATAATTAATTTTATTTTAGAAAAGGAAGGGGGCCTTTTTTTATAATTTTACCGCCGATGACGTTTGTTGAATTGGGGATTATTTAAAGTAATTTAATTTTTAAAAAACTGTTTGAAAAAATTTAAAAGAAAGTGACAAAGTTATCACCATTTACACTCCGGAGATAAGAGGGCTGGCTTGAGATTTGGATTTAAATCTATTACCAGGTAAGTCAAGATCTAGGAACACAAAAAAGCATTTTAAATGAATATAGAAAGACAACTCTTCTAATTGGGCAATAAAGATACCCTTTTCAGTAATGTCATAAAAAACCATTTTAATGTCATTTTGAAAAACATATTTTTTAATAATTTTTAACTGAGATCGCTTCCTTTTACCCCCCTAGTTAAGGTTCCTTAACTAGACAGTCGTGACTACCCACCTCCATATTAGACAAATTGACTGAAAAATATGTGTATAAAATATCATGACAAATTTTGATGTTTAAATAGGTTAATTTTAGCCTACTTATTTATATCTAAAATTGTTACGTCAGAGAGCGTCAAAAGATATAAATATAATTTTTATTGTATAGGTACCTATGTATTCTGTATTTTTTTCATGATGTAAAACAATTGTTGTTCATTACCAGGATTTATTTTTAATTAACCAAGTATATAATACCTTTTTTAACTATTTTAATATATTCATGTTGTCGACGTTAAAGGAAATGACTATCCAAAATAATAAAGAAAAATTTTAAAATTGACATAACGAAAAAAAATAACATTTAAAAAAAAAATTTATATTGAATAATTAAATTGTATAACTTGTTTTTTTCATGTTTTTTTTTTATTTCTTTTTATTTTCCTTATTTTCTTGGGCTTGCGTTACATAAGGGGGTTTTTTTCATTTCAGACCCTTGCCTTTTCTGTTTAAAATAATTTCAGAAGCTAAACGTTCGAAATAAAATTTCTTTAATTAAACTAACATTTTTTCCCATATTTTTGGGACAGATTTTTTTTTTTTTTTTTTGTACAAAAGGATCATTTTTAATGCCCGTATAAATTTTAAAATGGCATTTCGATGCCCCCAGTATTCATGGAGTCTTGTAAACCTAATTTTTGAGCGCGTCCCACCGTAACTTTTTAAATTAAATATGGAGAACGTGGCCATGTTACGATGCATTATTTTTCTTTCAATCTATCGGGGTTTATATTGGTTAAATTTATTCAGAACAGCACAAAAAGTTTTTCAGCCACCTAACGCATAGTTAAGTGCCTCCCGCAAAGGGGGTTTTCTAAAAAACGGTAATTTAAGTTTTCTAGAATCACAACAGAACTAATAAGATAGCGTTTTTTTAAAAAGTTTCAATTTTTTCTGTTACTGTTGACGTCATTTTATAATGTTCTATTTTGGGGTCGATCTCAGACCCAAAACCAAAAATTTAGAACCCGCTTAATTAAAATATTCATAAAAAAAACAAACCAATATTGATATAAGAATAGTTTTTATAATTTTTTAAAATAAAGTATGTTTCTTCATAAGCTTAGACATTATCAAACTGAAAAAAAAATAACACTTCTTAAAAAAAAAGTAACCCGAGATATTTATTTATTGTTCAGTGTATGCCAAACACCAATCAGTCGTCAGAATTTGGCCATCATATTAAAAACTCAAAAAAAGCACAAATAAAGTTTAAAGATTAGAAAAAAAAAAGTTAAAGTTTTTTTAAAAAATGTGCATTTAAAAAAAAAAACTTTTTTTTTCATTTTTACTGGTGTTTTTTTTGCTTTTTTTGGGGGTTTTAAAGTCTTTTATGAGGTTAAAAAAATTTGGATAGTCAATTTGACCAAGATTTGGTTAAGAATTAATAAATAAGAAAAAAAAATTGGGACATAGCGTATACTATTTTTTTTAAGACACAAAACATAAATACTAAGATAAGTGAGCTACATAAAGCCACAGTCCTACAAAGACAACTACATATTTTATTGTATAATAATTTCGAGCAATGTGTAAGTATCAATGATATCTAATAACACATTTTTTTTGAAGAGAATAAACCAAAGAGATTTAGAAAGAATTAATTTTTACGTTCATAATACCATGAGTTAAATGGAATTTGGTAAATTGTGCTTTAAAAAAAAACAAAAATTTATTACATTGATTTTTTATTCTGTAGGTGATATAATTTTAGGAAATTAAATAAGTTTAAAAATTGTTTCTTTTAAGAAGAATGACTTACATACTTTTGCTTTTTTTTAAAAATGTTTAAAAAACAATTTGGGGAATTTTCAATTTTTCTCTGTCTATTTGATTGTGGAATCTTCAAAAAAAAAACCTTTTAAAAAAGTCACATAGGTTTCAAATACATAGTGCCCATTAAGTATAAGCTGTAAACAAAAAAAAATTTTTTACAAAAATATAACTAATTAAAGCCAACAATTATTTTGAAAAAGACACACCGCAAAAGTTATATCGCAAATATAAAGCACATAAAAGAAAGGAAACGTTATTAGGCGTGATAATCCAGGGATATTAAAATTTTAATTTGAGGCAATATTGAAGTCGGCCAAAGAGGAAAAAAATTTAAAAATTTTTTTACATACGAGTGTTAATATTTTAAAAAGTCTTTCGTTTATTTGTATTGCTCACTAATTTTTTCACGCTTTTTTTAATATAAGATGACCTTTATTTTTTTTATAAACAACTAACCACAACAATAATCAGTTTGTAAAGTATTAAGGTTTAAAAATATTGCTACTTTTTGATAAAGTTAAATGGATTAATTTTAAAACAAAAAAACAAATAAAATATTAATTAGCTGTAATTGGAAATGGGTTTAAAAAAGTTTATTTTTCCTTGTAAAAAACAACAGAAATATTAAAAGATATTTAGAATATGTTTGTGATTTTTTGTTAATTTGTATTTTTTTTCAAAAAAAAAATATATTTTTAGGTTTGTCAGTTTGTTTTTTTAGCTTTTTTTTAAAAAAATTTTTAATAAAACATATTCTGGTACCAGGCATCAAAGTAAGAGGGGCTGATTGGGGAGTGAAGTGATATAAAACCCCTTTCCCCCAAACCCTTTTTTTAATAAGCAAAAAAGGGGGAAAAAAACAAAAATTTCATTTTTATTATTTATTGAAAAATGCAAAATTAAATATCAAAAAATTTAAAATTGGGTTTTTTTTTCCAGATAAACTAGACGCAGAAACTTCTAAGCCGGGGTATCTACATAAGAAATGTGTAAGTAGTTTTTTTGCCTAAAATTTATTTTTTTTCTGTCCAAATAAATTTTTGTTCATACATAAAAATTTTTTCTGTCACCATTTTAAAAATACATAATTTTTAATTTTTTAAAAAATAAAATTTACTTTAAAAGGCAAAACATTTTACTTAAAATATTTAAATCAATGACATTCTATAATAAAACGAGACCAAGTTTAGGTATTATAACCTAAAATATAAAAGGAAGTAAATTTGAAGACCGAAAAAAAAAATTTTTTTAAAAAATTTTTTATTAATGTTAAAACACTTTTCTGAAACACAAATTTTCTTTTAATTAAGGATAATTTGCTAGCCAAATGAGTTTTTAACTTTAATAAAGCGTGTTCTAATAAGAATTTCCCAATGTTTGCCATAAAGAGTTGATAATCATCATGATATCGCCCCCTTTTACTATAACAGCTTGTTAAGTCTTTTTTTAAAAAAAAGCATAAACCCCAGACTAATATGCACCAAACCGTAACGGATTTAAAAAAACATTAGTTAAAAAGGAAATTTTCGGATAATTTGTGAAAACCTACAAACGTGTTTAGGTTTATAAATAATTTTTCAAAATAATTGTTTTTTTGTCGAGACCCGTGGTGGTCGGAAAAACTGTATTTAATAAAAGTAAAGATTTATACTACGCATTGCAATTTTTTCTTTGCGTTAAAAAATTTTTTTACATCACCAAATCAAATTTTTATTGAAAACAACCTTTTAATTGAGCCACAATGCGCTACAGATTTATTAATTAAAAGACATGGTTTTACTTTGCACTTTTAAACCCTTTCAGCATTTTTTTAAAATTGTTTTCCATAACACAATAAATTGTCATTTATTTTTGCGCTGGGAAATAATTTGCTTTCGACTTAAAAGAAAAAATTTATAAAGGATATTTTAAAACTAACATTGCCTAATTTAAATGCTTACTAGGGCTGTAAATCAATTTGCTGGCTTAACTATTACTTGTTTTTAATGACTTGCTTTATCCAAAAAATTTTAAAAAAAAAAATTGGACGGGTGTATTACCATAAACTTTGATATATACTATTTCCAAAAAAATTTTCTTTGATAAATGTTTTTTTTTTTAAAATTCCACCAATATAGTTTTTTTTAACATCCTGATATTTTTTTATGTTTGGATTTTTTATAAATTCATCAATTTAAATCTTATAATAACATTTACAGCCGAAAATCCAAATTTCGTTTGGGGTATTACTGCCAACAATACGTGTTGTGGTTGCCCCCCTGTTGTTACAAGAGTCCCGCTATATGATAAATGATTATTGTGGGAAAACACTCTATCTGCTGCCGAATTTCTGCTGGCGATACAGGCTAATGAGGGGCCGCCCGGTGAGTTGGCTATTAGTTAATTCCACTAGATGCCTAAGATCTTTTAAAAATATTTTTTATCGACTGTTTAGAAAAGGGGTTTTGACACGCTAAAAAGTTTGAAAATTTTTTTTGGCACAATGTGTGAAGGAAAATATTTTTTTTTGCACACGGTTTTTGTCTTTCAAATGATTTATTAGGTTTTTTATTGTTATGCAAAAAATAGAAAACTCAAAGTAGGCTTTATTCCAAAAAAACCGTCATATTTTCTTTTTTGTTGATTAGATACCAATTTAGATAAAAAAAATTTTGATTTCGGAAAAAATGTCCGATTCTGAAGAAATTCAAAAAAAGCGAGTTTAATCCCCAAAAACCTACTTCCAACAAAGCAAGAGATCGATATGAACCGAGTTACATCGATTTATGAAGTGGGACAAGCAAATAACGTACAAACTTTTCCCCCGAAAATGTTATGTTGGGTATTTGGGGAAGAGCTGTCGAAAAAAAAAAGTCTTCAAAATGGAGCACCTTTTCCATGCAAAATCAACCCTGGGGAAACCCAAAAAAATACGGATATTGGGAAATACCGAAGTTGCAGGCCCAATAAAAGAAAATCAGAAAACTATGTCCAAAGAAGCCCAAAAATTCTTAGCGAGAATTTTTTTTTGCCGCTTCCTAAAGAACCTTCAGACGAGAAATTTTGTAATCAAGGTAGGCATCACGATTTTATTTATTTTATGGTGTCATTTTTTATAGTGAGAAGGTTTAGTAGGCAGGGGTTACCCAATTCTGTTTTTAAAAGGTTTTCATAAAGTACTTATTAAAAAAAAAAAACTAAAGACTTATCGGTATTTTTTTGTTTCAGGCAGGGTATGGACTTTTGGGGCATGCCGAAGAGAAGAATTGGTTCCTTTTAAAAAAGAAAATATGACGGTTTGGGGCAGCGCAATGTTAATTAAACTAGAGAATACCAAAACGAAGATGCCGAGATCTTTAAAACATTCGGAAGCCTACACCATCTTAAAAAGATTCTGCCCTTCAACCCCAAAACCCTGCAAACAGATCGTTTTTTTCTTAATTATAAAAGGAAAAATGCTTTTCCCAAAAATTAATTAAAAAATTGGCGGTATGGCAAAAGACATCCCAAATTTTTGATGTTGGAAACCCAGAAGCCATCCGGGGGATTGTTTAGGCGGTCGTCAGCCACAATATTGGTGAATTCTGGATCGATTTGCTGGCTCTGAAGCGCCAGGGGGATGGAAATCCAGCTCAGTCGCCGAAAGTTATATAGATGACTCGTTAGTAATAAAATGGATGTTTCAGAGAGGTTTTCTTTTTTTTGTCTGTTGCGGCACAGCCACAACAGCAATTGAGAATGAAGTGCCGCAAAAAACTGCAATATGCCGACGACAGAGAACTGTATGCAAGGGCCAGAAAATGTTGTTCCATCGTTAAAAGTCTCAACAATGGGGGGGGATTCGCAGAAGTAAACATTACAATTAATTTTTAAAATATTAAAATGAAGTTTCCTGTTTGCTAAATTATGTCTGTAGTTTCTTGTTTTCATTATTTTTTTTTGGGGTTTTTTTTTTAAAAAAAAAAATTTACAAAAAAATGTTTTTTTTTATTTGCAGTCGTAAAAAAGTATCAAAAAATTTCGTTAAAAACTTTTTTCACCCGGGTTTGACCTCGACTTCGTCTCGGTCCATCAATTTGTCTCGCCCGTGGAAAGAGTCGTTTTAAACCTTGTTGTTTAAATATTTTTTTTTAACCTCGTGGCATGATTTTATCCCAAATACTATTTTATTTTAAATAAATAACTATTTTTAACTGTTTCCTAAGATACGCGTTTACTGTTTTTGTTTTTAAAAAAAAAAAAATTTCTTTTACAAGAAATAGAATAGTCTTTTGTGTAAAAAATTTTTAAAAAAAATTTCATTAAAATTTCCCCTAATTTTCAATAAAATATTTAATAAAAAATTTTGTTTAGTTTTAAAAGTTTTAGCAATTTAAAACAAGAAAAATTGTTTTTATTAATTTTTTAATTTTTAAAAAATAGTTATTTTCCCAGCAAGTGCCAAAAAGATATTTTCCCACACGCGACTCCCCCCCGCCGAAGCGATGTAAACTTCGGACAACAGTCAAGCGCAAAAAAGTCCGTTGCGCAGGCGTTTTGAACAATAATTTTTCTACGAGCCCCAGATAATAACAAAAAAAATTTTGTTGAGAAATTTAAAAAGAAATCAAAAAATTTTATAGTATTTCAGGTCCAATTATCAGCTTTTGCAAAGGATTGCAGTTTTAATTTTAATTTTTTTTTTTGACTCAGGGGGGCAAGTGCTATTTGCACACGCAATAACATTTAACTCTGCGAAGGCTCGTAGGAAAACAAAAAACGCAAATATTATTGTATTTGACCATTTAAAATTGAATATATTTTTATTCAATTGGGGGCTACTGTAAAACATTTTTTTAATTTTTTTAAAGTTAAAACTCTTCTTTTTTATTAATTTTGGAATTGTCTAAATTGTTTTCCCCTCCGTATTTGCCTTTATTTCCGGATTTTTTGGGGGGCTGATCACAAATCAAAAACTTTTTTTTTTTTTCAACGTTTCGTTTTTGGGATATTCTTTTTTAAAAAGAAAAATTAAACTAACCCAATTTACACAAATTTTTTTGTGCACAAAATTTTTTGATTTATACATTTTGGGGAACAATATTTTATAAACACATTTTAAAAAAACTTTTTTTTTTTTAATTTTTTTTTACACTTTTTTTTCCCTTTTTTTAATTTCCCAAAACCCCCCAAAATTTTTGACCGCGGCCTTTGACATTAAAACTTTGAAAAAAAAAATGAAAAAAGGAAAAAAATAAAAAAAAAACACATTTGTAAAAGGGTTTTTCCCCGGGGAAAACGGTGCCAGTTTAGTGTAAAATAAAAAAATTGTGTGCAAAAGAAAAAAACCATAGTAAAAAAAAGGGTTTTTTCCTTTTTTAACTTTTTTGAAAGGCCCGAAAACGAAACGCCCCCAAAAAAAAAATTGCTTACAGATTCGTAAGCGGGGCCCAAAAAAACCCCCCGATACCAAATTTGGTCAAAAGCGGAGGAGGCAATTTTTTGAGACTTTTTTAAAAATTAATAGTACTAGAATTAAAGACAAAAAAGTTTTAAAAATTACTTTATTTTTTAAAACCTTTAACTTCATAATTAAAAAACCTGTGTTTTTTTTGAAAAAAAATTTTTTAAACCCCCCTTTAAATTTTTTACATTACACCAACCTCTTTAATTTAAAACTACCCTTTTTTGGAGGGCCCCCTTTTTTGCTTGGGGATTAAACACATAATTAGGGATTTTTATACACAAGATCATTTTTTAAAAAAAACTTTTGGGGGAAATATGGGTTATTAAAAAAAAAAGGTAATTTTAAACATTCGGCGCAATTAACTTCTGACCATCAGATTACGGCAACCACCTCGCATTCGTATAAAAAACCCCCCCCTTTGGGGGAACCCCCCGTTCTAATAAAATAATGTTCAGAGGATTCACAATCATGTTTCAAACCCAAAAAAATTTTAATTTTTTTGTGAATAAATTAAATTTTTAAAAAACGGGTTGGGCTGGCTAGACTTGGGTATTTAAATTGGCGTTTAAATTATGTTAAATAATGCTTACTAAAATTAGGGGAAGGGGTGACGTAATTTATTTTTTGTTAATTATGGTTTAATAATTTTTATATTTAAATTATATATTCCCCCCTTTTTCTATTAAATAAAGGTTTTGTTACTAATTAAATGTTTAATTTTAAATCAGCGTAGTTAAGAAAAAAAATTTTTTTTTAAAATTTTTTATTTAATGTTACACACGTATCACGCTTACAAAAAAATTTTTTAAAATTTAAAAAAAAATTTAAAAAAAGTAAAGGAATTAATTTTTTTTTAAAACCCTTTTAGAATGTCCACAAAAATTAAATTTACCAGGGGGAGGGACTTTTTCCCCAGCAAATATTTTCTTTCCTACTAGAACATACATTTATTGCTTTTTTCGGCACTTTAGATATCAAGAACGTTTTCCCAAATAGATAGTACCTTTCAACCGGTATTTAACCCGGGGACCCAACCCCACCCACTACACGCACATAGCTTTACTGATCTTACAAGAAGCTGTGTGTCAATGCGGCAAAGATTGAAAACCCCCCGATTGCTAACTTCCCAGATTATGAAAAATTTTTTTTAAAAAAATAAAAAAAAAGTAGTAAAAACATTTTAAATTTTTTTGCAGATCTCTGAAAGAAAGGGGAAAAAGGGACCCCCTTTTAGACGTTTTTAGACTATTTGGTTTAATACCAGAAAAATTGTTTTTGGGAAATTTTGGGCTAAGGGTACGATTTTTTTGTTCCATTATTTCCCCTTCGGGGCCCAAGAGATCCCGGGGGAAATTCAGATAGATAATAAGAAGGAATATAAATACCAGTAAAAAATAGAAAGAACAGCGCCCCCCCGTTTTGTCAGTGAAAGAGAATAACACAGCTAGTTTAACCTCCCAAAAAGTTATTTCTCTTGGGGGAAATGGGAAAATTTTTAAGAATCCTCTAATTCAAAAGATAATTCATGAATTTATGGGCTTACGTTTGGCGCCAACAAAGAAATTTAAATTTTTTCAATTATATTTTTAATATTTTTAAAAAGAGCATAAGAGTCACCTAATATGTTGTTAGATAACTATTTGTATTTATTAAAAATAGGCAAAAAAAGGGGAAAAAAATTCTATTATTGCAAATTATTATTCAATTTTAGTTCAAAAAAAAAAAATGTTAAAATAGAGATTTAAAAATTTTAAAAAACTTTCTTTAAAAAAAATACTTTCCCCTTTTTTTAAAGGGTTCAACCATGATATAGTACATCGCCGTTAAAAAAAAACTTTATAACTTCTCTTTTTTTTTAATATACTCCTTAGCTAAGCACTTTGAGGTTTTTTTTTTTTACCAAAATTTCCCCCATTTAAATAAGGATTTCGTTGAATAAACATCGCAAGAAAACAATTTTATCTGGGCAGACTACAAGTAAAAAAAAAGCGTGTCGACACAATGCTGCCGCATCCTACTTGTTGCTGTCAGTCGGTATTCTAAAAAGGGGGAAATTAACGCCGTCTAATCGCGGGGTTTCTCGGAAGAAATGTTTCAAAGGGGGGGCGTAACCATTGTGTTGTTAGTTTTGGCTGGTAATCAATATATTAACCTGGGTTTTAATAAGAGACTTTACAAAAAAACAAAAAAAATTAATAATTAAAAAAACTATTATGAAATGCACCCAAATTTTTTTTTTTTAAAATGAGGTACCAAGAAAATATTTATTTGGTAGTTGTTTAAACTTTTATTAAAAAAAAAAAAAAAGAATTTAAACAGCAGTAATACAATAATTTTTTTTAAAATTTTTTAAATTTAAAAAAAAAACAGATAATTTATGTTAATTAAAATAATAGTGATTTATGGACTTCTTTTTTCTTTATTTGTTTATAGTACACTTTTTTTTTTTTAAAAAAATTTAATGAATATTATATTTTTTTTTTAAAAAAAATTGTAGATATTAACCAAAACCCCCAAAGGGGGTTTTAAAATGAATAAGTGAAGACAATAAAAATTCATAAAAACAGTAATAGTAAAACCATAGCACTGTCTTTTTTCCTTTAAACATTTAATAAATTAATTTTTGTTCGAGCTACGCTTTTTTTGAGACACAATATTCTTACAGATTAAATTTTAAATAACCCGTAATCATTATTTTATAACCTAATTTTTACAATGTGGGCTTTAGATTTGGAAAATTCAAGATTCCTTTTTTTTTAAATTTTATTTTTTTTTTTTAAACCACTAGAAAATACCCTGTCTGAGATGATTAAAAAAAATTTTTCCCCAAAAAAAAACCATGTTGGAACTTATATTTTTAAATTTAAAATTTTGTTTTATTTGTCCATCGTTTACTTTTACCCCTTAAAAGAATATTGGTAACGTACACCTACAATTTTAAAAAAAATTTTAAATTTAATTAAATTTAAGCTTTATTTGTTTAAATTTTTTGGGGATAATCAAATTTAAAGGTTAAAAAAAAGTGATTTTTCTTTCCTAAAATACCTCCACGACAAAACCCCATATGAAGACAGAATAAAAAATTGCGAAATGGATAATTTTTAAAAAAAAGTATTTTTTATATTTTAGAATCATAGAGATGAATTAAAAATGTTTTTTTTTAATAAAAATTTTAAAAAAAAAAAACTTACAAAATTTTTTTAAAAATTTTCTTATTTTGATGAGTTTTTTTTTTAAATTTTTTCCAAAAAAATTTTATTATGTTTTTTTAAAAGGGGGAAAAAAATGACGTTCCACAGTTTAGCTGGTAAAAGGTTTTTCCCTTTTAAAACCTATACCTTAAAAAAAAACCCAAAAATCTAAAAAAAAAAATTTTATTGAACATTTTTTTTCATACTGCATAATTTATGTCATTTCTCTTTAGTCATTTCGGGGTTTCATGTTTTTTTGGGTTGTTATCTGCTTTTTTGTTCCCCCCAAAATTTTTTTTTTTTTTTTAATGACATTAAAAATATTTATCTCGAGAATACATCACTGCTTTTTAATTAAGTACAAAAAATTTAAAAATAATAAACATTTTTCCCCGGGGAAATTTAAAAAATTGGACACGACGCCAGGACAAGTATACCAGAGCGATAAAACTAAAACCCCCAGCATTATTCCCACTGACAATCAATCTGAACCTTAATTTTTTTTTTCCCCAAAACCGGTTTTATATCAGTGCATAGGTTTCTTGAACCCAAGACTTTTTTTGGGGTAAAGTATACCAGTGAATCCAGCTTAGGGGGGAAATTATATTTTTTTTTTAAATAACCCATTTTTTGGGGGTTAATCCCCCTTTTAATAAATATAAAGTTTAATTAAAATTACAGTAAAAATACATAAATACTTATTAAAGACAAAATGTTTGGGGGAAAAGAGAGAAAACTATGGCCTAAGGGTTTTTGGGTTTTTTTAAAGGTTTTAATTTAATGGTTTTAAATATATAAAGTATTTTAATTTCTTGGCATTAAAAAATTAAGTTGCTGGGGGATTTGTTAAGTATTTACAAAATTTATATTAATTATAACTATCTTCTTATTTATTTTAAGTGTGCTTCTTTTTTAAAAAAAAAATTATTTTTTCCTAAAACTTTTTAAAAAAATTTTAAATTTTTTTAAAACTATCTAGATAAATTTTAAAAAAATTATTTTAAAAACACTAGTGTTTTAAAAATAACATTTTAGAGCACAAAAGGTTTTTAAAGGGGGAAAAGGGGCAAATTTTAAGAGGTAACGTCAAGTTTATTTCTTTTTTCTAACATTTATATTAATTGTACTATTCAAACAACTTGAAAAAAAATTCCCCCCACAGTTCTAGCATTCTTCGTAGTTGAAGTGGGGAATTTTAAAAAAAAAACCGCATTCTCACCAGCCCCAACAACGGTTGTTAGAATTCAATAATAAATTCCAACTTCAATAATTTTTATATACATGCTATATAAAACTATATCTTCCAATTGTTGAATACTTTTTTAATTTTTTTAAAAACATCTTTGCGTTTGTAGAAAAAAATTGTATGAAAATTTTTTTTAAAAAAATAGTTTTAAGACACCCCCTTCGTGCCTTAAAATTGTAAAAATTTTAAAAAATATTTCTTTAAAAAAACTTTTTAAAAAAAAGAAAGTTTACTGCCAGGTATGCATGTGCAGCCTTGACATTTTTACCTTCCCCAAAAAATTTTTTTGATAAAAAAAAACCCATGCGTACAAAGTTTTGTTAAAAAAAAATCGAAATTATCTTATAATTAAAAAAAAAACCCATTTTTATAGTTTTTTTATTTCTTTTTTTTTTTTTTTTAAAAATTTTTAAAAGCATCTATAACATAACAATTTCAATGACGAAAAGATTTTTAACCCCCCCAAACACCATAGTATTGTATAACCGTATTAATCAAAATATAATTCTTTTAAAAATTTTTTTTTACTAAAAAAAATTTTTATATAATATTACATATTTGCTTTATAATCATAATTTTTTTAACTGTTTTATAAGCGAATTTGGCTAAAATTGAAAATATGATACAGTTTTAGTATGTTATTTAAATAATTACCGAAGTTATGATATTATAATTTTAAAAATTTTTTGGGGCTCTACCTGCAGGTCAGCCAATCAAAGGGGGAAAAAATTTTTAAAAAGTAAAAGGGGGGGAAAACACGCTCGCGCCGCTGGGTATCCGCGGGGGGGGTCGCCGATGTTTAGGGGTCCCGAAGGGGTTTTTTCGTCGGGGCCCCGTTTCCTCGGGGATGAGGAAGTGAAAAGGGGCGCCGGAGGTGAACTTGGGGGTATATGTTAAAATTTGGGAAGTGCAGTTTTATATATATATATATATATATATATATATATATATATATATATAAAATTTTTTATATATATATGTTTTTAAAATTTTTCATTTTATTTCTTACAGGTGATTGAAATATTTTTTTAAAAAAAAAATAGTAACATTTTATTAAAAAGTAGGTATTTGTACCATGTAATTTAAAAGAGTTTGCAGAGTTTAAAATATTTAGTATAAAAAAAAATATGGGCTATTTGCTTAACTTTTAAGAATGAAAAAACCTTTTAAAAAAAAATAGTATTTCAAAATTTAAGTTGTGCAAGAGGCTATGAAATAACGACTTAGAAGTAAAAATTTGGTAGAATAATCTTTTTTTTAGTTAGTGCTGTTTTTTTTTGGGGAAAAATGGATTATGAAGAAAAAAAATTTTTTAAAATATTTTGTTTTCATAAGTAGAATAAAATTTATGTTCTTAAGTTTGCTAAATAATATTTGATTAAGGTTCCATTTAGTCACTTTTTGGGGAAAAAAATGAAAAATATGGGTAAATAAAGTATAAGTTTTTTTTCTTTATGTTTTATATAGGGCATTCATGAAACATGTTGGACACCCGGGGGTAATTTTTAATTTTTTAATTTTTTAAAATTTTAAAAATTTTTTTTTCAAAAACCTATTCCCCCGATTGGTAACATATTTTTTTTTATATATATATATATATATATATATATATATATATATAATATATATATATATATATATATATATATTCAATTTAATTTTGGGGGTTTTGGGGTTTTTATTTATTTTAAAAAATTGTTGGGGTTTTTTTTTAAATTTTTTTATATTGTTTAATTACAAAC
>JAHBCN010020992.1:0-14529 GCA_019359885.1 Listronotus oregonensis | reverse complement strand
GATAACCCCCCTTAAATGCCCAATGCGCTAATATGGAAATTTTATTGCTTATCCAATTTTATTTTTCAAAAAAAGTAAGTTTATAAAAAAAATAATTTTTCTTTAAACAATACTAAAAATTAAACTTTATTTCCAAAAAAAAAATTACAATTTTGAAATGCCCCGAAAAATGACGATCCCACTATAGAATGGTCTGTTTTTTGTGATGGTAGCAGCGGTGGTAGCACAACCCCATTTTGTATAGAAGAACAGTCCATTAAAGAATTTTAATAGTCGATACGGAATTTAAACCCTGGAATTTTGGGCAATCTTTTTTACTTTTTTTTGGGATGAAATACTTTCTTCTATATATCCTTCAGTACTGAAGAGCTTTTCCATTCCCATTTGTTTTAGGTTTCAAACGAAGCACCGCCTCAACAAGAAAAGTTAATGTGGCGCAAACGTGGCCGGTGTAAGCCGCTTTATCCAGTTTTAAAAATTTTGCGATCAATGTTGGGACGCTTCCTATGGTTTTTTTTCCAAGGGGTTGTACTGTACATCGACCCTTTCTATGGGTAAGAAAAATTTCGCTCCTTTATTCCAGCTGGTTTAATGTTGTGTACTTTTTTTTTAAAATTTTAAAAGGGCCCTAAATCTTCTTAAATTTATAGTAAAACTTTTTGAAGTTAAAGTTTTTTTTTTGGTACCTTTATAACCAAGACTTTCCTCTATCTTCAATTCATCAATGGTCTTTTTACCAATTTTGAAACCTTTTTGTTTTTTACCAAGTAGATATCATCGGAGCCTTTCTTAATAAATTTTAATATTTGTTCCCCTTTCCAAAACTTTAGACTTCTTCGGGCCCTATCCTTTTACTTAACTTTTAAAAAAAAATATGAGACGATGGTATTAAATGTCTATTTTCATAGACCATCAACGTAGACCTTAGGGTGGAATACTTGGTCCAGAGAGAGTTCGACTGTATTTTTCCCACAAAAAAAAAAATAAAGTTTGTTAAACATATTTTTTAAAAAAAATCAATAACTTACCAGTTCCTGGAAATATGCCATTAAAAGTTTTCGGTTTTTTGAAGAATTGTTTTTGCATTTTTTCCCAAAAAAAATATGCCATACTCCCGATCATACTGTTGCCTTGATTTAACTGGCAAAAGATTTTCGGTCGCTTTTTTTGGCCTTTTCTCTTTTATTTTGGGAATTTCTTCCTTTTTTGGAAATCGTTAAAAAAAAAAAGCCAACTGACTAACTGACAGAAAATCAAAGTCAAATTTTAAAACCAGTCATTATCTATTTTCGTATACAGGTACAGGGGCAACTTATTTTTTTTATTGCGAAAAATAATGTAATTAGTCATTAAAAAAATTTTTTTTTGGGGAAAACAAAAAGCATTGATACCCCGGGCTTTTTGGACTATAATGCCCATCAGGTCGAAAATTTTACCTTCAGGGCATTTAGTCCCATAATTGGGATAAAAATAGCTATTAAAAAAAAAAAAAAGGTAAAAGATAATATTTATATTTAATAAAAAAAACAAATTAATGAATTAATTAAAAAATTTAAAAAATTTTCAAACAAACTTAAATATCCTTTAAAAAAAATTTTTAATATGTTATTGCTGCCTTTTTTTAACAAAAAGTTTAGCCTCCAGGCATTACACGCATGAAAAAATTTTTAAAAAATTTTTTACTTCCCGGGGCCAAACGGGACAGTTATCTTGTGAAGATAAAATTTCCCCCCGAAATCGATCCAGTACAGAAAGGAGCATGATATTTTGTAGTAGAAAAATTTCCCTTCCCTTTGATAAAAAACATACCCCCAAATCCATGGCACTCACACCCCCAAACTTTACCGAAAATCGTCCACTACTTCCGCCCTTTTTTGGGATTTTTTTTATTAAATCGTGTTTCTTAAGGCCTGTATACCTTAAGTATCCCATTGTAACACGACTGAAACACTTTTTCATCGGTGAATATTATTTTTCCCGGGTCAAAGTACCCAAATTTGAGATTTTTCGAACTTATAAAAATTCATATCCCAAAAAATATTAACTTTATCGTAAAAAGTCATAGGACCTTTTTTATTTGTATTTTAATAGAGAATATAAAAAAATTTTTTTTTTTTATTTATTTAAATTATTAAATTAAAAATTTAAAAATATTAATAATATTAAAAAATTTAAAAATAAATTATTAAATTTAAAAAAAATATATAATAATATACCTTATTTAAAAATTTTAAAAAAAAACCAAATAAACGTCTTTTAAAAAAAATAAACCCATTTTTAAAATCACTTTAAAATTTTAGAAACAAAAATCTACCTCCGTCAAAAAAATTGAAACTAAAACTGGAATTTTAAAATCTACCCATTTTCCCTATATTGTTAATATTACCCAATATTTGCACCCTGGTGATGATATAACAAGATTGGAATTTTTTCACTGGTTTTTAAATAAATCTAACCAGAATCGTTCTTTTCACAAATAGACCGAGCGCTCGCGGCAGAAAAAAGAGA
The DNA here is from genome assembly GCA_019359885.1 of Listronotus oregonensis. NCBI lineage: Eukaryota > Metazoa > Arthropoda > Insecta > Coleoptera > Curculionidae > Listronotus > Listronotus oregonensis. Next base: position 12,021 of record JAHBCN010020992.1, on the reverse strand, counting down.
CCGATTTTTTACAGGCTGCCTTTGATACGGGTGATATTATAGCCACAAGCTATAGATAGATGCACCTATTAAGTTCCGCAACGTGTTACTTCATATATAAACATTACCTTTAATTGCAGAAGATTCTTAAATCAACTTTTTACAGTCTGCCAATTGTTGAAGCATAAGGCTAGATTGCCAAATCCACAAAAAAGTTGCAGGCAGACGGTTTTCTTCAGTACAAGAGTAAAATATACTAATGCTAGTTCGCAGGAAAAAGGAACGGTATGGGGTAGAATTGAACCCGGAACCTCCGCGTTGGAAGTCTTGAACGCTACCGCTGAGTCACATGTCTATAGAATATAATAGATTGTATACTCCGACCTTAATCGCGTTGACTTGGGGCAGGTTCCTGTTCGCTTTAATGCATATATATATATATATATATATATATATATATATATATATATATATATATATATATATATATATATATATATATATATATATATATATATATATATATATATATATATATATATATATATATATATATATATATATATATATATATATATAATCCCTTGTAGTAAAAAAAAAAATATTTTAATTTTTTTTGCCAAAAAAACGCATAATTTTATAAAATAATAACTTTTAAGTATTTTAAAAAGTTTCAAAAAGACAATTTTCTTTTTTAAAAAAGAGCAATTTTATTTTTTGTACAAAAAGTTCATTTTTTCTAAAGAAAATTTTTCGCTGGCGGAGTTGAATCTTCAAAAAATTTTTTTTAAAAAATTAAAAAGATGAAATTAATGGCACGGGGATATTAATGACCAAAAAAAGTTTCACTTTTTTCAACAAGATAAATTTAATTTCCCCTCGAAGATAAAAAAAGTTATATATAATTTTGTTTTAAAAGATTTAAAAAAAAATTAGCCTTTTATACTTTTTCGTTATTTGAACTTTATTGCAAAACGGGGGAAAAAAAAAATCCACCAAACCAATTAGAAAAAAAGGGCCAAGTACCATCCAAAAATACCCTTATTCAAGTTTAAATATTAAGTTTTAAAACGAACAAGTTCGGGCAATTTTTTCCATTTTTTTTGACTTGGCAAGTTTTTTACTTCTATTTGATAAATAAAAAAAAAAATATCCATAAAACAGACAAATTAGATGATCAAGCATTTGTCTTGATAATCCACGTCAAAAATCGAATAAATAACGAAAATGTTCACGTTTTAATTATTTTTTTTGACGCATTTTTTAAACCTTTTACTGTAAAATAATGGGTAAATAAAGTTCGGAATAAGGTTTTTAAAAGGTTTTCCCCAGCAAAAAAATTGTTTGGGGAAACCGGGGAATAAAAAATAGTGACCTCGTACATTGAAATAATGGAAAAGAAACGTTACAATCTTTTACTTTCTGGTTAATAAATGAAAAAAATGAAAAAATGAGATTGAGTTTTTCTTAGTATACTTTGCTCTGTGGTAGATCCAACCAGATCAAAAATGAAGTACAAGACTTGCTCTTTTTTTGTTATTTAAAAGCGCTTGGGTTCATCTAAAGGGAAAATTTAATTTTTCTTTTTTGATATTTTGGGTTTTTTTAGAATAACGAAAAAAATTTGTGTAATATACAATTGTGCAGGGGGGGAAATTTTCCCCTGGTCTAAACCAGATCAAACAAAAGTGTTTTAAGATCTAAAGTTTATAAAATTTTAATAATAAAACTGATAAAGATCTTATACTAGATTTTGAATAATTTTGAAAAGTAGAAATGAAAATCACAAGAAACTAGAAACATAAACATAGTAATAAAAATAAAATGTTTTTTTTTTTTTAATTTAACCGTCACAAATATTACAAAATGGAGGTGAAGTAACACCATTTGCTTTTCACCCCCCTGAAATAATGTTGGGATTACCATTCCACCTTTTCCTTGGAAAATTTTGTTAGATAACAAACATTCCATATTCTATCCTTAGATTTTCTCCTTTTGTGGAGAGCACACCTGCTTTGCGGCGAAAATGCGATATTTACCTTCGGGGTTTAAGTGCAAAAAGCGAGGGCTTTTCAGACACGCCAGAAAAATGACATTATCAAGAGAGCTTTTTTACTGAAAATCCTTCTGTGTTAGAGCTTGAGTTTGCAAAAGGATGGAAAACGGGGGGATGGAATGACCCTTTAATTTCCCCGAAAATAGGAAAAAATTATTTGGGGCGCTATTGCACCCTACATTGAAAACCTATCTGACAAAAATTTAATTTTAAAGGTTGCTTGTATTCCGAGAATGAAAAAAATCAAAATATAAAAAGTTGAAGAACGTTTTCTCATTCCTTTTTTTGTTGAAACTTTTGGGCCTTTGGGTGATGAGGCTAAGGGTTTTATTAATAAAATTTGAAAAAAAAAAAATGCAAAAAAACTAAAATTTCAAAGAATTAGTTTAGCTGTGCAACGGGTTAATGGGATCGGATTGGTACAATCCAGGAAGACCTAGACTTGATGAAGTTTAAATTTTTAAATATAGATTTATTATTTTTTTAATTTTAGAATATTGTTATTTGGTATTTATAACATTATATATTTTGAAATTCGTTATTAAAAAATGTAAATAGACCCAAAAAACTAAAACTTTGGAAAAAAATTAAGTCTTTCAAATTGGTTTAAAAAAAATAAAATGTGATATGTATCACCCATCAAAAAATTAAAAATTTAAACAAAATAAAAATAGAAATACAAAAAAAAAGTAATACCCATAATAAATAAATGCCCAATTTAAAACTACTTACAGATATTCTTCTAAACTTTTTATATATTCAGCTATTTTATATACATTACTATTTTTAACTTAATTTTTAATATATTTTTGTGTTCATTTAAGTAATTTTGAAATGGTATTTAAAGAAAAAAGTAAAAAAAAACAGCGTTTTATGAAAAATAAACCCGATTTGAAACGATACAATTACAGCGAGCTTTTTCACGGTTCGCTGAAACCGACTGAAAATAAATACAGCCACTTTTAGCACATTTTCGCGTAATATTTATTACCCAGTGAACCCGTTTATCAACGAGAAAAAAATAAAATTTTGATAAACGTTCCCCACTGGGAAAATAACGAAATAAAAAGTGGCTTATATTTTAAATCGTTAAACCAAAGCTCGCTGTAATTGTATCGTTTCAAATCGGGTTTATTTTTCATAAAACGCTTTTTTTTTTTACTTTTTCTTTAAAAAACCCAAATTACTTAAAGGGAACACAAAAATTTTAAAAAATTATTAAAAAATAGTAATGTAAATAAAATAGCTGAATTTTAAAAAGTTAGAAGAATATCTGTGGGTTTTAAATTTGGGGGCATTTTTTTTTTTGGGGTTTTATTTATTTTTATGATTTCATTTTATATTTTGTTTCTTTTAATTTTTGATGGGTGATACATATCACTATTTTTTTTTTTTTAATTTTTTATGACCAAAATTTGTAAATGATTAATTTTTTTTCCAAGATTTTAGTTCTATTGGTACTATTTACATTTTTTTAATAACGAATTTCAAAATATATAATGTTATAAATACCAAATAACAATATTCTAAAATTAAATAAATAACTAAATCTATATTTAAAAATTATAAACTTCATCAAGTCCTAGGTCTTCCTGGATTGAAACTAGTACCGATGTGTTTTTAAACGTTGACAGCTAAACTAATTCTTTTGAAACTTTGAGATTTTTTATTGTTTTTTTATGAAATTTTATTAAAAAAACCCTTTACCCCATCCCCCAAAAAGGACCAAAAGTTTCAACAGCAAAAGGAATGAAGAAAAGGCGTTTTCTCGGGTTTTATATTTTAGATTTTTTTCATTCGGCAAACGAGCACCCGCACCTACAAAATTAGAAGTTTTGTCCGATAGGATTTTGAAGGTATGGCTGAAGTAGCCAAAGAATTGTTTTCCATATTTTCGGAAATTAGTCATTCATCCACCCGTTTTCCATCGTTTTTGCAAACTCCAAGAGGCTCAACCAAGGATTTCAGCTAAAATCAGAGCCTCTTGATAATGTCATTTATCTGGGGGCCAGAAGAACGCCCTGCGTTTTTTTTGCAGCTTAACCCATGTAGCCAAAAACCCCAGCATTTTCCCCGCAAAACGCAGGTGTGTCTCCAACAGGCAGACCGTCTGAGAGCGATAGAACTATGGAATGGTTATCTAACAATTTCCGAAGGACAAAGGTGGAGTGCGTCAATCCAAGCATTACTTCAGGGGCCTGAAGAGCAAGAGATGCCCCCCCTGTCTCCCAAAATGTTTAAATATATGTGACGAGCTTGCAAATTAAAATTACTTAACATTTTATTTTGATTACTATGTTTATGTTTCATGAGATTTCATATGTGATTTTTTTCATTTGAGCTTATACAAAATTTCATTCATTAAATCCCAGATAAGATCTTTATTTTCTTTATTTTAAGATTGTTCATAATCTTGATCTTAAAGCACTTGTTTGAGTCTGAGTTTAGATGCCAGGCAAAACCTTTTCATGCACAATGTATACACAAATGTTTCAGCGTGTATTCTAAATACCAATATACTAAACAAAGAAAACTTACTTTTTAATTTTTATCCCCAAACCAGAGCGTTTAAGTAAAAAAAAAATTGAGGTCTGTACTTTATTAATTTCAAAGGTTAAATTCACCACAGACAATAATAAGAAAGGCATGCACCCCATTTTCATTTCTTCATTTATGAACCAGAAGAAAAAAGTAGATTTGTAACGTTTTTTTGTCCTAAATTAACAATGCAGATCACTACTTAAATTTTTAGCCTTCCCCTGAGGTTGTCAGGGCGCCATCTAATGTTTTGAAAGCTTGACATTTTTCACCATAACCTTATTCCGAACATTTGGGTTTTTTGACCGCGATTAGATTTCGTGAAAAAAAATAGTGTCAGGAAAATGGAATTAAATCGAACATTTTTGTGCCATGATTTATTACGATTTTCGATTTATTATCAAGACAGCAAATGCATTGATCATCTAATTTGTCTGTTTTGATGGATATTTTTTTTTTATTTATACAATAGACCAAAAAACTTGCCGTTTATTTTGGAACAAAACTGTGCACTGAACTTGTTCTGATTTTAAATCTTTAAAACTTAAACCCTTTAATGGGGCCCATATTTTTGGATAGGTACTTGGCCCTTATTTTACAATTGGCTTTGGTGGGATTTTTTTTTACACCCTCTACATGATTTATGCAATAAAGTTCAAATAACGAAAAAGTATAAACTGGCTACATTAATTATTTTTGAAATCTTTCATAAATCTAAAATTATATACTAACTTTTATTCATCTTGCTTTATGAGGGAAATCTAAGTCATTATCTTACGTTGAAATAAAGTGAGAGCTGCTTTTATTTTTAGTCCATTACAGCTATCCCTGATAAAGCACAGCTGTAATTTCATCTTTTGATGGAATGTTTCTAAAATTAATTTAATGAAAATTTTTAAACTCCGCCAGCGTAAATATTTTCTTTAGAAATAATAAGCTTTATGTATGCAAAGAAATCAATATTGCATCTTTTTTAAGAAAAGAAAATATGTCTTTTAGACAACTTTTTAAAATACTTAAAGTTATTATTATTTTATAAAATTATGCGTTTTTGTTAGGCAAAAAAATTAAGAGTATTATTTTTTGTTTACTACAAGGTATTTTTTTTTTTTATATATATATATATATATATATATATATATATATATATATATATATATATATATATATATATATATATATATATATATATATATATATATATATATATATATATTTTTTTAAAAATTAAAGCAAACGGGCAGGAACCTCGCCCTAAGTCAACGCGATTAAGGTCGGATTATACAATCTATTAAATTCTATAGACATGGGGACTCAGGGTAGCGTTCAAGACTCCAACCCGGAGGTTCCGGGTTCAATTTTTCCCCCCATACCGTTCTTTTTTCCTGCGAACTAGCTTTAAAGTATATTTTACTCTTGAAATTGGAGAAAACCGTCTGCCTGCAACTTTTTTGGATTTGGCAATCTAGCCTTATGCTTCAACAATTGGGACTGTAAAAAGTTGATTTAAGAATCTTCTTTTTCTAATTAAAGGTAATGTTTATATATGAAGTAAACCCCCGGAACTTAATAGGTGCATCTATCTATAGCTTTTTGGCAATATCACCCGTATTAAAGGGCCTGAAAAAAATCGGTCTTTTTTTTCTCCCGGGATTTTCGGTCTATTTGTGAAAAAAAAACGATTCGGAGATTTTTTTTAAAACCAGTGAAAAACCCAACCTTGTTATATCATCACCAGGCTGCAAATATTGGGTAATATTAACAATATGGGAAAAAAATTTTGGGAGATTTTAAAATTCCAGTTTTAGTTTCAATTTTTTTGACGGAGGTAGATTTTTGTTTCTAAAATTTTAAAGTGATTTGATTAGGGTATGTGCTTAAGACGTTTATTTGGTATATTCATTTTTAAATAAGGCTGATATTCATTATATGATATATATATATATATATATATATATATATATATATATATATATATATATATATATATATATATATATATATATATATATAATATATATATATATATATATATATATATATATATATATATATATATATATATATATATATATATATATATATATATATATATATATATATATATATATATATATATATATATATATATATATATATATAGCTTTTGTTTTAAGCCACTGGGGTTTAATTAATAGCTTAAATAATCGAACAGAAAACCACTAATTTTTTTATATTTCTCATTAAAATAAAAAATAAAAAAGGTCCCTATGATTTTTTACGATAAAGTTAATATTTTTGGGATATGAATTTTTATAACTTCAAAAAATCTAAAATTTTGTCTTTTGACCCGGGAAAAAATAATATTCACCGATAAAAAAATGTTTCAGTCGTGTTACAATGGGATATTTAAATTTTTTATACAGGCCTTAAGAAACACGATTTAAAAAAAATACCCCAAAAAGGACGGAAGTAGTGGAGTTTTTCGGTAAACGTTTGGGGGTGCTGAGGCAGCGGGATTTGGTGTATGTTATTTTATCAAAGAAAGGTTCAGCGGAGGCATATAAAATCTACTACAAAATATCATGCTCCTTTCTGTACTGGATCGATTTGTGGACAGAAATTTTATCTTGCAGCAAGATAACTGTCCCGTTCATACGGCCCGGCAAGTCAATAAATTTTTAAAATTTTACATGCGTGTAATGCCTGGATGGCTAAACTTTTTGTTAAAAAAAAATGGATCAGCAATAACATATTAAATTTGTTTGAAAGGATATTTAAGTTTGTTTGAATTAATTTATTAAATTGTTAATTAAATTTAAATTTAAATTTTTTAGTTTTTATTAAATATAAATATTATCTTTTACCTTTTGTTTTATTTAATAGCTATTTATATCAGGAAAAATTAAATATATCCCTGAAGGTCGAAATAGATTTTCTGACGGGGGATTATAACCAGTTTAAAACCCCGGGAGTGTGACACAATGTTATGTTTTACCCAAAAAAGAGTTTTTCAATGACTAATTACATTATTTATTCGCAATTTTAAAAAATAAGTTGCACCCAAAAAGTATACGTAAGTAGATAATGACTGGTGTAAGTTTGACTTTGATATGTTTCTTCAGTTAGTCAGTTGGCATTTTTTTTTTAACGATTTGCTCAAAAATGGAAGAAATCAAAATATAGAGAAAAGGCCATAAAGCGACCGAAAATCTTTTGCCAGTTAAATCAAGGAAAAGTATGATCGGAGTATGGATATTTGGTATTTGGAAAGAAGGTCGCAATTCTTCAAATAACCGAAAACGTTTTAAGGCATATTTCCAGGAACTAAGTTATTGATTTTTTTTTAATACATATTTTAAAAAATTTATTATTTTAGTCGAAAAATACAGTACGAACTCTCTCTGACCAAGTATTCCACCCTAAGGGCCCCCCCTTGATTCTATAAAAATATTTTGACATTTCGTAATACCAAAGTCTCATACCCTTTTTTAAAAGTTGTCGAAAGGGAAGGCCCGAAAGAAGTTAAAATTTTGAGGAGAACAAAATTAAAATTTATTAAGAAGGCTCCGATGATACCCACTTGGGCACAAGTCATATTGGTAGGTGTTTTGGAGGTTTAAGACGAGATGAGTTGGTCAAAATGACCATTGATGATATTGAAGATAGAGGAACAGTCTTGGTTATAAGGTACCAGAAACTAAAACTTCAACTTCAAAAAGTTTACTATAATTGAAGAAGATTTAGGGCTTTAAATTTAATAAAAGTACACAACATTAAAACCAGCGGAATAAAGGAGCAAGATTTTTCTTACCTATAGAAAGGGTCGATGTACAGTACAACCCCTTGGAAAAATACCATAGGAAGCGTCCCAACATTGATCGCAAAATTTTTTAAAAATGGATAATGCAGAAGCTTACACCGGCACTGTTTGCGTACATCGTCAACTTTACTTGTTGGCAGGTGCTTCGTTTGAAACGCTAAAACAAATGGAAATGGAAAGCTCTTCAGTAGCTGAAGGATATATAGAAGAAAGTATTTCATCCAAAAACAAAGTAGCCAAAATGATTGCCAATTCAGTTAATTCCGAGGTTAATTCGTATCGACTATTGAAAATTCTTTAATGGACTGTTCTTCTATACAAAATAGCGTTAGTGCTACCACCGCTGCTACCATCACAAAAAACACCGACCATTCTATAGTGGGATCAGCTACATTTTCCGGGACATTTCAAAATTGTAATTTTTATTTTGGAAATAAAGTTTAATTTTTAGTATTGTTTAAAAAAAAAATTATTTTTTGTATAAACTTGATCTTTATTGTGAGAGAAATAAAATTGGATAAGCAATAAAATTTCCATATTAGCGCATTAGGGCATTATAAGCGGGCATTATCATAATGCTCGCTTATAATGCCCTAGGTGTGATAGCAGGTATTATTGCTATCATAACATATTCCGTTTCTAAGTTATTATAGATCAATAATAGATAGGTAAAACATAAAGTAATTAAAAGTAAAAAGGTAAAAAAGAGCGATTTACAAAAATTGGCAAAAAAGTCAAAATTTTACAAATTTTTTGCCCAAAATTTATTGGCCGTCACTGTACATCCAACAACTTTTGTTTTTTACGGATAAGGCGTGGTCTATTTGCATTTATCCAGGGTTTTGCCAGCTTAAATAATTAAACTTTGCAGTTTAGTTGCTGTGAAAATTATCTCCAGAGAACGAGTCCAAAATGCAATCATAATTAATATACTCTGGAGAGTGCTGCGTCATTGTTGTGTCATCCTATTCAGGAGCTAATGGACGTGAGCACAGATTGCTGCCAGACCGGCTGTGTGTGCACAGATTTTCGATTGTTCAGGATTTCGGTTTGGCTCGGTCAGCTAATTAATTGTCTGTTTAATTTACTTGTGTTTTAAATAATTTAAAAGCTAAAAAACTTTCAATTAAAGGTTACTCCATATTGCTTTTAGTAATAGTTATTAGGATTTACCAGGTGTACAAATTTTATATCAGTACTCATAAAATAGTTATTTCTGAACCTAAGAGGTAAAACTCGCGTCTAGAGATACCCCGGCTCACGAGCTTCTTGACGGTGTTGACACATGAAACATGCTTTTTTATCAAGGAAGTTTAAAGGTGTATGGAAGCCCAATACTGTAGAACAAAATTGTCCAGGCGTCCAGCGCAGCGGAAATAGGGGGATTGGCCCCGCGGAGTTTGCGCAATGAATAGTAGGTCAGAGCCGGACTTCCATAATTTATTGTTACTATCTATAAAGCTGACATCATCAAATGTCAAATTCAAGCATTCACTGTTTTTTTTTTTAATTTTTTGCACAAAATTGTTGGTTATTAAACGATACTACCATAGAATATTTAAAATTATTGTATAATATTGGATTTTATATCATCTGATATAATATGGAAAGAAGCCTTCTATTTGTACATAAATAAAAATAAAATAAATTTCAAACATTGTATGATAGTTTCAAGTCTTATCACCAATTTTGTGATAAAAGAAGGGCAAGATAGTGTAAATGAGTTTAATTCTAATCCTAAGATTCTGGTTGTACATTAAAAAGTGAAAATTTTTATAACTGCTTTTTAGGCATATACTTTTCACTAATAACAAACATTCATAAGACAGAATAACAGTGGTTAAAAATGTTTAGTAACCTTTAGTACCTAGGTATCCATTGTAACAGTATCCGTTAAATATTATGTGTCTACAGTATGTCGAGCTTAAAAGTTGATAATGTAAGTTTAAGAAACCAAAAATCTAATTTCTTTTTAAACAAATACAGAAAAAGCAAAAAGGAACTTTAACATAAAATTGTACTTTCTTTCATTCAATTAGAGGGACCTGTATATATTAAAATTTGCCTGGTCTGCCAGTAATTAATAATTTTGATCCTTTAAAAGAATGTACTAAATTATTAAATGAAATAAAAGTACCTAAATGTAAACCTTATTTCTTTTTAATAATCCACAGAAATACACAAACATTGTGGAAATCATCTAAAAGATAGTTAAGATTGCCTTACTTTTCTTACTGCTATTTCCTATAAAATTTTCATTATTCTATTATTCATAATTGATATATTATTATTTTTTCGGTAACCAACGTTACGTCTCATAAGAAGCATCTAATTTAAATAAAGGAAATACTTACCTAAAGTAAAAAATGCCCGGTATGTTACCCTTGGATTTTCAAGACAAAACCATACAACCGCTAATCATTTTGTTACGATATTATAAGTAAGAAACAATAAACACAAAATTATAGTGACAATTTAATAAACACTAATCACTAAAATAAGAAGGTTTTTATCAGATCCAAAAAACTTTCAACCCCAAAATATAGGTACTTACACAAAGCAAAACAATCGAAACTAATACGGCGCAAAGGGCACAAACCACAAAGAAAATTACGAATGATGAGACGACGACGGTTGACCGTACAGCGCGGATATAGTTTCATACGCGCCGCGCGCGCCCTTGCACCAAAAACCTTAGACAACCTAAGACCAAAAACGGTACCACGGCTCTCATAAAAGTATAATGTGTTGCCTAACTACACACTTCGGGGTTTACGGGGCGCAATATTAGGTTTTGGCAGACATTTTTGCTCAAAATCTTCCTTTTGATAAGCCCCAAAGGACTGTCTGCGTAAAAAAAAGGGTCAACATTTTTTTTAATGTCAAAAACGCCTATAATATTCTGAAATTTTTTACACAAAAGGGACTTTAACCCCAAAAAAAAGCAGGAAAAATTTGATTTAAGAAAATTTGTTTAGAGTATTCAAGGAATACTCATAATCTTTTTTAGAATTTTTAAATACATTTTTGGACCTCTGGAAAAAGGGCTGAATGGAAAAATTTTAAAACTTGTGCAAAAATTTTTAAAAAAAATTACCCATATTCCTAAATTGCACTGAATATTTTTTGTTCTGTAAATGCTACTATTTTCGATATAACGGGTACTTATTAATAAATAATTGACCAATATTTCATTAAAAAACGTGCCAGATTTTGAAAAAAAGTTCAAAACTTCTCAATTTTTTCAAAATGCATAGATTTTTATGAAAATTTGGGATAAAAACTACCCTCTATTGCTAAAACCTATAAAACTATACATTAAAGCTAAAGTTGAGTAAAATTTGACTTAAATAAGTTGAAAAAGTAATTTTTAGTTTCTTTGAAACATTATTTGAAATATTTTACCCCTTAAAAATCAACCCCTATTATGATTTAAAAAATATATATATTTACACTAAAAAATTAATATATTACCACAGTGGGGTAAAGTTTAACTTACCTTCTCTTCAAAATCTTTATTATGCTAAAGGTCGCTTTTTATTTTTTAGTGGTGAAAACTACTCCTTATTGCAAAAATCTTCAAAACTTTTATTTAAAGCTTAAGTCACACAAAATTAGACTTATATAAATTAAACAATAAGTATTT